>NPHW01002843.1:0-14554 GCA_002240705.1 Elaphomyces granulatus
ATCTGGTGATCATTTGTATGAAGGGCGGGGCATTTTTTTTTTACCTCACTTTTTTTTGGGTGAGAGCTACATTGAAGAATTTCAACCACAAAACCCAACCCTACTACTTTGCTCTCTACCATTTTCAATACTACCATTCGACTCCCCTCGTCAAGCCTACAATTTAGTAACTTTTCTAATTATGGCACCTGCAGGGCAACTTCAATCTCCAACGCATGCTCTACCTACTCAATCATCTTCCCCTTCTGATAGTCGCTCATCACCAGCTGGTTCTCGTGCCGCACAGAGACGGAATCATCACGCCCCTTCGAGGAAACCTTTCCAGGAAACGATCCAGCACTGGCGCAGGGCCGGGTACACTTTCGAAATGTTTCTTCAGGCATGGGTAGAGGAGGATTTGTATACAGGCACGTTATCTCGGAGAAGTAGGGTCAAGCGTCTTCGCGATGCTCTCAAGAAACCTATCCTTTCGCAGGCAATAGGGCTCGATGGAGACACAACTGGCACGACTGGCACGACTAGCACAACTAGTCTGGATCTAGGGGGTTTGGCCTCAGAGCTTGATAGTTTGGTTGGACAGCCTTTCTTTGACAAGTTTGACGGCAAGTCTACGACGATCCAGGATATCAATCTACCTGTTGTCATGGAGCAGCTCCGTACAACTACGCCGAATTGGCTTCGTCTCCTCGAGTATCTTCTCCGTAACCGTCGCTCGACATGGGGAAGTTATAGCGCCTCGGCGGCTCTGGACGAAAAGCTGGCATACGTTGTTACGGCTCTGGTTTGTCACACCCGTGCTCGGGACGCTTCCAACTGGTTTTCGAAGGTGTTTGGCATTTATCTTCACGGCAGTGGTGTCAAACGTCGCGTTATTGATGTCATCTCTGGGCTTGGACTTTGTGATAGCTACAAGTACATCAATTCGGTTATAACCCAGATTGCACAGGCGGCGAGGGAATGTATTTAGTAGCCTTTGCACTATTGTCCCTAACTAACTTGTTTAAAGAGTTCTCTTCCGGGGTTAGCGAGTGATCCGAAGACGATGATCGTCTATGACAATTTTAATTTCCTTGACCGTGTACGAGATCAGGCCTTGGGGTCATCTAAAAATATGATGCAGAATCTTACAACGTCTCTACTTCTTCGCTGTGAGGATTACCCAGATGATGGCTTAACCCAGTCAATGCACGACCCTTCACATCCTCTTAAACTGGATGATATACTTCAAGCACCGGGTACTCAACGTGACGCTGTATCTAAGCAGTGGTCGAGGTTTCTTATTGTTGATTCGATCTGCAAAGTTCATGACGAAGAGCTCAATGCTGTCTTTGACGGCCGCAAGCACCTACTCCCTACTTTCCCTAAGATTGAGCTTCTAAAGCCTCGAAAAACCGTAGCTCATAACCCAGGTGCTAGCTTCTATAATGAGGGCACGATTGAGGGCACGTACGGCGTACACAGGGACATCTGGCTGCAAAAGTTAGGGTTAAAAGAGGATGACGCGACTGGTGACTTTGCTACGCGCCTATGGCTTGTCTGTGGAGATCAACTTACTTGCTCAAATAGCCGCACCGTGCAGGCAGACCTGGTGCGTGCAAGTCAAGCATACGACAGGCGGAAATGGATGCTTACCGTGCCTGGGCTCTTCCACGTTCAGATGAACTTGTTACACACTATCGTTCGTACCCATTGGAAGCCACAGGACCAGCAGTTCTCTAGAGCAACTCTCATTCATGATGGATCTGGTTCCTACCAATGACCATGCGCCAGACTTTATGCTCAATTTCCACTTTAATTGAAATCCAATGAGCCTGCTCGTGACGAGATGATGTATAAAAGTGATTCCTGCGCTGACGTACCTCAAGAAGGTTAGCGATCTGTTTGATTGTTTGATGGCAGAGCTAGGTTGCGGCCAGTTATCGTCGAGATTAGGAGAACCACGCTAGATATTGGTATACTAGTTATGGAAATACAATGGGAACCGGCAGGGAGTGAAGAAAATGTGTAATTAGATGGCTGGATGGCTGAGACCAAACGGCGTATCAATAATTATATATTCATCTCCTGTACCTAGCTATAGGTAGTTCTCAAGCGCTGAAGGCCATTCACCTCGTCACTCCTACCACCTTTCCTTCGTCTCGGGCCTCGATTCGTCTACTTACGTTCTAATCGCGGTCCCTTACAAGTTACAGAGACGGGACATCGAGACGAAGGCAGGCTCCACGCTTACAAGTAACAATAATACAGCAGGAATTCGATACTAGAATGGGGGTGTACCACCATCTGGACGATTACTTGACTAATAAGAAGAGGCAGTTTTGTCTCACGATATGTGATTCAATTGCTAGTTTGAATGCAACCATCTGACTGCTACGGATTTGCTACATTTTCCATGGCCAACATCGCCTGTATATAGCTGAGCGGCCGCTTTCCAATCATTTTTCGAACCAGCTGATTATTAGAACCCCTGCAATCAGTCCACAGCAAAAAGCTAATAAGAGTGAGGTCCGGATAGGACCATAAGATTGGAGTTTGCGGGTTGATGGTGTGGACGAGACGTTTTGCCTTGCGATCACTTGCTCGCGTGTTAGCGTCGAGAGGGGAAAGCTTCTTTCAATGTCTGTTGTTGCGGCTTCGACCGCACGGATTGCAGTATGATACGTTGTAAACGCTGGAAGCTCAACGGTATGACTGCCGTCGAGCCAATGCATTGATGATGCCACCTGTGCTAGAACTTCGCTTGGGCGATGCCGAATAACGCAATCCATCTTGGACTGAAAGGGTGATAGATCTAGAGTGAATATGGTAATGAATGTTTAGACTGGACACTATAGTGATGACAAAGTTCAGTCAATATCGTGGTGACTCGTGAGGATTGGATGACATTGATGTTTTTTCAATTGGTGGGGAGCGTGCACCGCAGCATATATAGGTAACTATACATAATAATAAAAACGGGGATCTCCACTATTATCCATAGAATTTTCCTATGCTATGATATATGGAAATCGCCGTTCAATATCAAGGGCGAAAAACATGATGATTTTGAACGCAGAGCAACGGAAACTGTACAACCTGCATGTTGCTCAGTAGTTATACTCTATAGCTTGCTCATGGGCTTAAAAGTGAATCCTAAACAGCCTGAGCAACTTGAAATGTCCTCTCGAACTTATCATCCAATGGATATCATCTTTTCTTCTATTCCATACATATGTCCATTTAATATTGCAGGCCAATCGGATCGATTGATCGCAGTATATGCATTTTTGTAAGCTTATGTACCTAGGTATGTAAATAAAAAAGTTACTATGATACTATACATAGGTAGGCAGTAGGTATCGACAGTTATTCTACTGAGCTACAGTAGCTAAAGTACTTGAAAATATGTAACTTGGCTTAACCCGTCGACGTCATAACCTTGGTGCCCCTCCACCTTATTATTCTCTCCTCTTCTTCCATTTCCCCCCCTCTTGTTTTTAGCATTCTAATTTGTGAAAAGGGATCAATCTATCGAGAGGAAGCGACACGAAAACGAAAAAACAAAAAACAAAAAAAGGGAAGACTGTGCGTACAACCAGTTGATCAATTGATGTGGCAGGATTTGAGGAGAAGCTCATGAGGATTCCCTCTTCGAAGTCTGAAATTCGTTTGTTATCATCGCTTATATCAATATTTTACTGACCCCAACGGCTTTTAGTCGATAGCCCATACATATTTAGAACTATACCGTGGGTTCATCTGCAGGAAAGAAGAGAAGAACAGGCAAGGCAGAAGGGAGAAATTGGGTTTCTTCTTATTGATTTTCTAATTTCAAGCCGTGTCCCAAGTCTATCCACCTCTCCTCCAGCGTCATAATGTCATCGTCCGCAACAAAATCGCGTGTACCGTTGTATCTGGGCCTGGCAGCGGCCGGTGCCGGTGGTTATTATCTCTACATGGCTGGAGGGGATCCTAAACTGGCTAAGGGTCAAGCGAAGGGTAGGTTGATTGACTGACTGATTGATTATTTTTAATTTTCATATTTTTCACTTTGAAGGGTTGCAAGTTTTAATATACTCAACCGCATACTCGCTTGCCATCCATTGCACAAAGTTACGATACTAACAAGGTATGATTTCAGTGGACGCCGAGAAGGCCAAAAGCCGTCTACCAAGCGGTGAGCAGGCAGAGCAATCCGGAGAGAAGGTAGGCGAACAAGCTGCTGATTTCGAGGAAGTTGTGAGTGCTTGGGGTTTCCTGATTCGTTTATCTATTCGCTCATGATGCATACTTCTTTTATCTACTTAAGCTTGGAAGCATGAAAGGCATTGTAATATTTGTTAACAGATGCTGTATTAATATATCATAGGTCCAAGTCGCCCGCGAGAAAACCAAAATTGATGATGATAACATCAAACAGTACGCCAAAGAAGGTATTGAGAAAATCGACCAGGTTCGCCACGACACTGCCCGGTCCATGGGAACTACCATCGACAAGCTGGACCGCAAGGTCGAGGAGAAAGCGTCCGAAGCTAAGAAAGGGATCTCTAGCTGGTTCGGTGGCGGGAAATAACGCAATGAGCTTTGCTCCAATTCTAGACTGCTAAATCTGCTGTATGGAACTCAGTCTGTCTCGGGGGAGCTTTTAATTTGAAACTATATCGGGGCTCATTTAGGCAAGAAAAAGAGAGAGGAACGAAACAGAAAAAGAAAGGAAAAGAAGAAGATTCATATCTTGCTTCTTTTTCTTTTCCATGTAAACCAGCAGAAGGCCTGAGCTCGAAGTTTTGCACGGTAATTTGTAATGTGAGGTGTGAAATTACTGACATACCTACTTGCTAGAGTATTGTATAGTTATTCGAAGTACTTTTCTTTACGTCATATGCATAAATTATGAGAAAGCAGAGAGACATAACTAATAAGTTTTTAATCATTGATGTTAAATTTGTTTTATCCTCAGATAACAAGATTGAGTATTGTATATGATATATCATGGGTATGATACACCGCAATACGAAATTTAGAGTTTATTGGTGTAATTTGTATGTATCAACTTAAACTAAAGCACGCGTCGCGTCGCGTCGCGCTTTTGTTTGACGCGTATCATAGCGCCAGACCTTGTCCAATTGATAATAAAAGTTGATACAGCTTGTTGAATATGACCTTTAGCTTCATCAAAAATATTCTCTTCTCCCATTGCCCTTACCCATTTATGTGCTCTTTACCATTTGTATAAATTACCGTGCGTTATTCGGTGATATATATAGAAGGAAAGTACGCGATGCCTCGCACATCAACTCGAGCACGCCTTCCCCCGGCTCGAGACAGCATCCAGCGCTTTACAAGATCATCAAAGCCAGGAACGACCCTCCACCCCTCGACTCCGTCGAAGAAACGGAAATTAAGCGAAATTGGAAATAGCCAAGGGGGGGAGGAACCACAAGATTCCGCTGAAACCGCCACGCCTTCCAAAACTTTACGGTTCAACAGCCTGTCTGTTTCTACCCCTCAAAACTCTCAAGCTTGCTCTGCCCCTTCTCGAACGCCGAGCTTAGAGCCTTCCACTGAACCATTGGAGGAAACCACACCGCCATCCAGTCCCAGTCCGACTCCAGCGTCTTGCGACGGCGATTGCGGCTCGCGTACCGATTATTCTTCTACTGTTCCACAGCTATTCGATGAGCTTATTGATCTTCATTCGTGCTTCCTCACCGCGCTTTCCCTGCATTTCGCGCATAATGGCCCTTCTGCACCCGCTGATCTCCGACATTTCCTTCCCACTATCGAGCGGATATGGAAAAGGCGCAAGGTGATGACTAGGGATTTGCAGAGACTATTGTGGATATCGGGGGAAGAGACAGACTTGTCCGCACCATGCTTCCGGATTGCAAACTATGGAATAGGAAAGATATGCTTAGAACGGGTTGTTCGAGACAGCAAAGCAAGCAAGGGGTCATCGTGCTGCCTTGACGAGGATGCACTGCAGGGGAAATTTGAACGCATTCTGGAGAAAATATGGAGACGAGTTGCCGACCAAAATGAGGCCGAGTCCAGCTTTGAGAGGAACCTGGGCTTTGTGCCAATCCATGAGTCTTTAACTCCCTTTACGGCCATGCGAATGGGACGACAACGTCTGCAGGAGCTTAGGGGCAATGCAGCTAAAGTCAGCCTCACAAAAGTCAAGCAGAAGACCGAAAACCATTCCATCAAACAAAGCTCGGAGAACACATCAGACCGTCGAAAAGGATTGCTGGATCGCATTAAGGACAAAGAATTCTGTCAATCTAAACTGCCTCCGCCTCCGTCTAAAGAGACTCTGCTCCGCCGGTCCGCCGCTGAACGGGTGGAGGAAGTCGCCAGGGTTTTAGCTCTAATGAGACCGAGCAACACTACTGGGAAGGGAGCCCGGGCAAAGGTGATGCCGCAGAAGAAGCCTTTCCGAGTTGAAACCCTCATACAGAATATCCAGGACTCTATACCTAGCCCAATCTGTAAGAAAGAGGCCGGTATCTGCCTCGAGATCCTGGCACAGAAAGATATTGCAGGCGATTGGGTGAATATTGTTACAGTCAACCAGCTGAAATCAGTGATTTTGAAGTCTGTTATCACCGTCTCTCCGCGGGAAATCAGGGCAAGGGTCGCGAAGATGAAGATTGGATGGGAAGATCACTCCCTTTAGTTAGGAGCTTTTTACAGCCTCGGTTTTGGAGTTCTTTTCTTTTTCTGGTTAACACCTTTTTTTTTCTCTTTTCTGGAGTCGATGCATTTGGACAGCGGGTTTTGCATTCTGCGAAGAATTAATGAAAATTTCTACTTGTACCCATTCACATCAAGTTATGTAGAATATTGAGAACGACGAGATAGAATATTTTACGAATTCAACTGTTATTGCAAATACCAGTTTAAGTTGCCCAAGTGTCAGAGTTATTCAATTCAATCTCCTTATTCTCTTTTTTATGATATCTATGATATCATATCATAGACTTGGAAGCACTAAGCCCTTCGGGTCGCGTCACGTCACGACACACGACTCGACACGAGAAGCTTTACGCGAGACGCGTTAGCACGTGATCCTCGTTCGCGCCATAATCTACGCGTTTACGTATCAATCAATCCAGGAGGTCATAATAAGTCGAAGGAGTGCTTCTGTCACCTGTGCTTTTGTGCTCCATAACCACCGCCAATATGTCTTCGCGGCCAGAACTCAAGGTATGTCATTGTATGTTTCAATACGCTCATGATCCAGTTTCATCCTCGTCTTCCATTCTCTTATGTCAAAACGAACGAGCTTCTAATCTACTCTATCTCCCAGGTTGATGATGAAGTCGGTTTCATTCGTTTTTTCCGCTCCTTGCCTTCTAGAGACATCAACAATAACAACTCCCCATCGACAATCCGGGTTTTCGATCGTGGCGATTGGTACACGGCTCATGGACCTGATGCAGAGTTCATTGCTCGTTCCGTATATAAGACCACCTCGGTCCTCCGTTCCTTGGGCCGAAGCGAAACAGGTGGCCTGCCGTCTGTCACCATGACCGTGACCGTATTCCGGAACTTCCTCCGTGAAGCCCTATTTCGACTCAGCAAACGGATAGAGATCTGGGTGTCCAGTGGTAATGGAAAAGGCCAATGGAAACTTGGGAAACAAGCTAGTCCTGGCAACCTTCAGGACGTGGAGGAGGAGCTAGGTGGGGCGATCGGAACTTCGATGGAGTCGTCACCCATTATATTGGCTGTCAGAGTCTCTGCACGATCTTCGGAGGCAAAAAATATCGGGGTCTGCTTTGCCGATGCCAGTGTACGGGAGCTTGGGGTAAGCGAATTCCTCGACAACGATGTTTACTCGAACTTCGAATCTCTGGTCATTCAGCTAGGCGTGAAGGAATGTGTGCTACAAACGGATGGGACGAAGAAGGATGTCGAGCTTGGGAAACTCAGAGCCATTGCAGATACCTGCGGCATTGCCCTTACCGAGAGGCCAACGGCAGACTTCGGTACTCGAGATATTGAACAAGACCTTACGAGGTTGCTACGAGATGAGAGATCAGCTGGTACCCTGCCTCAAACAGAATTGAAATTGGCAATGGGTGCTGCGGCAGCTTTGATCAAATATCTTGGAGTCATGTCCGACCCATCGAATTTCGGTCAGTACCAACTCTATCAACATGACCTGTCCCAATATATGAAACTCGATGCCTCCGCTCTAAGGGCTCTTAATCTCATGCCCGGTCCCCGGGACGGTTCAAAATCCATGAGTCTTTTCGGGCTTTTAAATCATTGTAAAACGCCAGTGGGAAGCCGTTTATTAGCACAATGGCTTAAGCAACCATTGATGGATCTATCGGAGATCGAGAAGAGACAACAGCTGGTGGAGGCGTTTGTCATGGATACGGAATTGAGGCAGACTATGCAAGAAGAGCATTTGCGGTCTATACCTGATCTCTATAGACTGGCCAAGCGGTTCCAGCGGAACATGGCAAACTTGGAAGACGTGGTACGGGCTTACCAGGTAGCCGTTCGCTTACCAGGCTTCATTCGCAGCTTCGAGAACGTCATGGATGAACAGTATCAAACCCCTCTTGATGAACAATACACAACCAAACTTCGGCAAATTTCCGATAGCCTCGCAAAGCTGGAAGAGATGGTCGAGACGACAGTTGATCTAGAAGCCTTAGCGAACCATGAATTCATCATCAAGCCCGAGTTTGACGAGAGTCTGCGAGTCATCCGCAAGAAACTGGATAGGCTCCGGGATGATATGGAAAAGGAACATCGCAGAGTAGCCCGAGATCTCAATCAGGAAGTGGACAAGAAATTGATCCTAGAAAACCATCGAGTACACGGTTGGTGCTTCCGTTTAACACGGAACGAAGCTGGATGTATCCGTAACAAGAAGGAATATTTGGAGTGCTCAACACAGAAAAATGGTGTCTATTTCACCACCTCAACCATGCAGTCGCTACGACGAGAGCACGACCAGCTTTCCTCCAATTACAATCGCACTCAAACCGAGCTTGTCCATGAAGTTGTGAGCGTTGCTTCATCGTATTGCCCTGTTCTCGAGAAATTGGCAGGCATTCTCGCCCATCTGGACGTTATCGTCAGCTTCGCACATGTTTCTATCCATGCTCCGACGGCATACGTGCGCCCCAAAATGCACCCACGCGGTACTGGAAATACAATCCTCAAAGAAGCGCGCCACCCCTGTATGGAGATGCAAGATGACATTTCGTTTATCACTAATGATGTCTCTCTCGTACGAGATGAGTCGTCTTTTCTCATCATCACCGGCCCTAACATGGGCGGTAAATCTACCTATATTCGACAGATCGGTGTTATCGCGCTCATGGCTCAGACGGGGTGTTTCGTACCTTGCACAGAGGCAGAGCTGACCATTTTTGACTGCATCCTAGCCCGTGTAGGTGCGAGTGATTCCCAGCTAAAGGGGGTTTCAACATTCATGGCGGAGATGTTGGAGACGGCCAATATTCTGAAGTCCGCTACGTCAGAATCCCTCATTATCATAGATGAGCTTGGCCGTGGCACCAGCACATACGATGGCTTTGGTTTGGCCTGGGCTATCTCAGAACACATCATCACAGAGATTCGATGCTTTACTCTCTTCGCAACGCACTTCCACGAATTGACGGCCCTTGCTGACCGCTATCCGAAATCAGTCAAAAACTTACACGTTGTAGCATTTATCGGCGATGGGACTGAAAAGGAGGGCAAAAAGAAGAGGGAGGTCACACTTCTCTATCGTGTCGAGCCAGGAGTTTGCGACCAGTCGTTCGGTATCCACGTGGCCGAACTTGTGCGATTTCCAGAAAAAGTTGTAAACATGGCGCGACAGAAGGCAGAAGAACTTGAAGATTTCACATCGGCTACAGCGGACCATGAGCAGAATGAGTCACCAGTTCTGGAAGGGTATTCTCAAGAGGAAGTGGAAGAGGGGAGCACATTGCTAAAATCCATGCTTCTTAAGTGGAAGGCGGAGATCGAGGCTCCAGGTGGAGAGCACATGAGTGCGTCTGAAAAACGGAAGATTCTGCGGGATTTGGTCATGGCCGACGAGAAACTACAGGCGAACAAGGTGTTTCAGGGTATCGAGGCTTTGTAGTCTACACATTTTTCCTGAATCATATTGTTTCGGGTTATTAAATGCGACATTCTGGTTGGATCGGATTGAATGTACTTAATAATATTGCCTGGTCCCTTTCACTAATTCTTTCAAATGGGCAAGAAAATTTCTATACCTACTCAAAATAACTTCAATCAAAATAAAATAATAAACTTTTTCTTTTCATTCCCATGTGAAGCCGTGGTACACAGGACTATTTATGCCTGAGGAATACGGCGCTCAAGTGTTTCGGATACTTTTTTGAATCATTCCTGCGCAGCAGCATTTCTTAATTCCCCCGCCTACCAGGAAACGGCGAAGATCAGTGTTTGAATCTGTGAGACAAAATTTACACTTCTCGTGTGATTATTTCCCAACTAACTAGTGGACTTTGCAAAAGTTATGTAGCTTATCGATCTCACCGCCATCGTCGCTACTTCGCGCTTCCCTTCCCGAGAGGCGAGATTGTTCTCATTGCCGGAGATGTACGATCGATAGAGCGAAGCAAACCAAGTGGTTTTGATTCATGCACCCCTTTTCTGTCCTTACCCTTGGGATCTTTGTAGCGGGCTACATCACCGCGAGGTGGGACCTTGTTACAAGACTATATGAATTGGCTATTTTTGCCTGGAACCGGGGTGTCGTTGTACGTTTGTCCGTTTAATACTACTAGCTGCTCTGCTCTATGACTGAGCTGGCTGGTAATGATAGAGGATAGTTTCTAGGGGAAAGCTAATCTGTTTCTGTGCGCAGGCTCGAACCGCAAAGGGCTTTTTGCTGCTATCCGTTTTCTTCTTTCTCCTGATCATACCTCTCAATTGTCTTGCAACGCGGGAGATCAATACCGTAAGCGAAATCTTCTCCTCTTTTCTTGCACAGGCCTCATCGCGTGCCGACTCAAGAAGCGAATAACTTCTAACAACGATTGTCTGTATCTCCATTAGCATCCTCGGGTGCTACACCAGGGAGTATCCGCGCGAGAGGAGTTACGGCGACGAGGGTCCTTCTAGGCAATTGAATTAAGAGGATGACAACATGCTTATGAGCGATGGGCTGTTACGGGTATTCTGGCCATATGATCTCCCCCGCTCCACGTCGCCGGGGGTAATTGTGGGCTGGCGAAATTCAGAGCTCGATTTATTTGTGCTCAGCGTGCTGGAGGATGTCGAGGTATGCTGTACAATGTCTGCGTGTGTTATAAAGTTCTGCGCACAGGTACGCTGATGCCATCTTGTTCATGTTGTTGGATCTAGCCCCGAAACGTGGAAAATGCCCTGCGCGCAGGCATCCTATTTCGTAACAGCCCACACACTATTACGCAGATATTTAGCCTCTGTGGAAGGTCAGCTATGCATGTGTTGGGTTCGACCAATGCAAGAACGCTGCCAGCCACTTTCAATCCATCCCACCTCCACGTAACCACCAGCCCGTCATGCAAGGTCCCGCACATCTTCTGCCCGTCAGAAACAAATATATCCATCCAGATCATAATGTTCAGCCGCCCGCATCCGACACGAATGCAGTATATGTCGCTAGATCCGATATCTTTAGCTTTAGGAGATAAGCAGCCGATTGCTGGAAGGGATGAACTTGATAGTGTCGACACAGAAGAAGAGCAGGAAAAGGCCCGCATAGCAAAACTAGTCGAAAAGCTCAAACTTCATACCGTGGTCAGGCATGTCCCTTCACAAAAAGAGCAGGTGCTTCCAATAATTTTGAACCAGATTAACTGTGCTTTCGAAACAGGGAAGCTTCTTGAGAGGAACAGCAAATTGATCGGAACTCGTGTTAAGAGAAGCATGAGCGTTTCAGAACGAGTTATTGAGTCAGCGTCGACCCTCAGGGACCTTTTTGTTCTCGGAGTGTCCTATGTTTTCTGGCGATGGATCTGGCCTGTTATTACTCGGTGCTTCGTGATTGGACTTCTCTGTCACCGTGCCGTTGCTGAAATAATTCTGCAAATCCTTGAATGGAGAGCTCGTCCCGAGGCGGCTGCTCTGAAAGATATATCAGCTACAGCTCAGCAAGTTGATATTCGACTTCAACAGTTCTGCTACTGGCCTATTCAATATATCAAGTTGCGGCAAAGGAAAAACAATTGGGAGAGTGTCACTACCAGCCATCCAGATTATATTCGTTTCTACAACAGTCTATGGCTAGTCGCCAATGACGTGATTATTGGGATTGCCCTAGGTTCGTATATTATCGACAATGCACATTGGGTAGCTTATCAAATCAACATAATCCTGAACGGTTGGACCGTCGAAGGATTGCAGCGCACGATTTCTTGGCTCATGGGCTGGCCGGCAGGGCTAAAGCTTAACAAAGAGCTAGCAGCTTTTCTCGGTGACTTGTTCCTCTGGGTAATAGAGCACTGGGCAGGTAAACGTCCTTTAATTTTTTTATTTCTCGTTATGGATATGTGCTCCATGGAAAAAATAGGTTCCTAACGTATATTATTAGCCTTCATTGCCAACTTGCAACCTTATCTCCCCCATTTAATATATTTCGTCGGGTGCTCGAGCTTCGCCGGCGCAAGCATGCCAGTTGCACTCTTTTCCGATCTCCTGTCCATCCTCACCATCCATATATACTCCTTCTACATAGCTTCAGCACGCATCTTTAATTGGCAACTCAGTATCATCATTTCTCTCTTCCATTTGTTCCGAGGAAAGAAACGAAATGTTCTCCGCAATCGAATAGATTCATGCGACTATGACCTAGACCAATTGCTCCTAGGGACCATACTATTCACTGTTTTATTCTTTCTGCTGCCCACTGTCATCGTGTTTTATTTGGCGTTTACATCCGCCCGGATGTTAATTATATCTTTGGGCGCCGCACTGGACACTTGCCTGGCATTCCTTAATCACTTCCCCCTCTTTGCATTAATGCTACGACTCAAAGATTCACGCCGTCTACCAGGTATGATCGAGTATTTCTATATGTTGTTTACATGCGTAACATCCTTCATTTAGGTGGTATCCGCTTTGAATTACGCGACGAGTATGACAGGTCGAACTCCCACGATAATGACCCTCCCCATAGAGTAATTTCATATATCCACCTCGAGGTGCGTCTAGTTTTCGTTATCTGATCTCCATAAAGTGTCACTAATGGTCCCTTATTCAGTCCATTCCTCTATCTCTCCGCGCCATGTTCGACCAGTATTTCCAACTAGGCCACCGTCTTCGCAAGCATTATCTCTCACCTCATGTCATCTTTTGCCTTGTCACAGGACGCTTCGTTCCTCCAATCCACCGCCGCAACCTCTACAGAATGCAGTACAGCATGTTACCGGCACGCCGGGATGGAATGGCCGAGGTCTGGGCACGACTGACGGAGAAGAGCGGCGGCGGAAGCAGCGGGACAGGTTCTGGAATAATGGGTAGTGGTGGATTGATGGGGAACGGGGTCATGAAGATGTCAAATGGGTTTGGAGTGGGAAGTGGCAGGCGAGGCTATCGATGACTTGGATGACTTGGACAGTTTACTGATTATATATATAATATACATGACAGTTCAGATTTGATATGCAAAGTCAATCAATAAATAATATCAGTTCGGTCCCTAATACTATACAATAACCCACACATTACATATAGAATGTGAGTACCTGTGTTCTCCACATTTCGTCGGTGTTAAACAGCCGAAAACGTTCTCACCGTGCCCTCTTGAATGGATGGCCCAAATATGAGGAACTCTTCGTCTGCTGACTGAAACCAAAATCGAGGAGTATGTAGGAATAGGATTGGTTTCTTTTATGTACCTCATTAAAGATCCATTGCGGATAGACTTAGCCGGATCTCGCATTGGGGGGTGATGAAGGCTTAAAGCCAATCTTTGTAAAATCTTCCTCAAAAACGAGTTGTGGCATGGATCTTATTTTTAATTTGTGCTACTACACATATGTGATTTGGCATGGAAGCATTATTAAAAGTGAGAAGTTCATTCTCGGATGAAGGATTAGGGGATCGATTTTTCCAATCGCTTCGCTATCGGAGTCGGTATATATGTAGGCCCATTAAAAAATCGCTCACGGAGAAGGTGGCCACGAATTTTGGCCATGGCCGTTCTGAGATATTTCTGCGATGACCACCTAATTATAACCCAGTCGCAGTCGTGTGCCAGAATAAATACTAGAACCCTTTTGTATCAAACCTTTCTCCAAAAGCTCATCCGTGAGGGTTCGAATACTGGTAAGCCAATTGATGTCATCTTCGCAGAGCGACCAATGAATCCAGATCTTGGATACTCGAACACGAGAAAAATTCGAAAGCGACTCTCGATATAGCCTGAGACCGCTCTCGTCTATTATAAGATTGCAAGACCCTCCACTTTTCTCAACTTTTAAGAATGGATGATTGGATCCTCATGTTAGTGTAACGGTCTAAATGCTGTCGACCGAAGACGATACGCGCGTCATAAGCTCGATACAGATGAAATCAGGAACGG
>NPHW01002848.1:0-17655 GCA_002240705.1 Elaphomyces granulatus
GTTTGTGGGGGTACGTGGCGGCACACTAGTACGCTACGACCCACTTCGACCCGCGTCCAGCGAGGAGGGTCTGAGGCACTGAGGCAACCCGTACCATTCATGCTCATGAATATCTTTTGAGGCCCCTCATAGCTTTCCTTGAGCTTCAACTGGTCATATAATCTATTTCCCGCATCGATTATTGCAACGAGACCCCATTACTGCTGTGTTATTGTGAGGTTCGAGTCCGGATATCGTATGTTATACGCCATAACATGGCCGGCTGTACTACGGAGTCACGTGATACATTTACAATACATGATTACCTCAGTTTCCTCAGCACTTCACCGCCTTTTTGTGTACGGACTCAGTTAATTACAGCTTACTAGTGAGCCTCCCGGCGGCCTAGTAGCTTACCGCCTACCACATGGGGCGGGATGACTCAGCGTTTACGCATAGATTCCCGTCGCCGATTAGGTACATATCATAGTTTCACCGGCCCACCTAGACTAACCTAGTTAGATGATACATATGCTAATCAGTAGTCTAATCAGAGCAAGGTTAGTATCCTTTTCTTTATCATCCCCAGGTACCCACGTGTGCAACAAGGAAACATGGAGTCAACCATGTTATTATTAGTTCCGTATACTTTACAGCCGTGTATGTATCTATAGGCAACTTGAAGTCTATCAAACTACATAGGTAGATGCAGCAGTCAACAATATAGCTGCTGATCAGTACTCTACTATCCTTAGGAACAACCACTAGTATACTCTCTATCAGGTCTGAAACTTATTATCATGATCATTGACTAGAATACCTACCTACTGCAGCTGACACGCCATTGAAGTTCGAAGTTCGGACCAAGATCTAGTAAGTTAGATCTAATTGAGAAACATGTCTTGTTTGATACATGCATTAGTTCAAATAGTTATTTCTTTCCTTACTTAAGTTCAGCAGATGATCCAGTCACCAGTGTCAACACACCATTTATTAAGAGCGTCCCAGCTTTCATCGGGCCTTCAACTCTTGGAACTTATGCTGATGCAATTTTGACCAAATTTGAAGAATCGCAGGTAACGTAGGTATGTACTGTAAGTATGTACATAGAATGAGAAAACTCGAGCTCTTGAGTCTTTTCTAGTTAGTTATTCTTCTGCTACCTTTAAGCCTTAAAGGTCACTTGATCGACATATGTATTCCTCATCATGATGCTATGGCCCCCGAGGTTTGACAAAGGTTACTAACGGGAATAAGCTATTTCTGTTGCATACCTAGCTTGGATGGCTAATGGATATTGCGGGTTCAACTGAGATTTTTTGCTGGGATCGGTCTGGCTGTAAAGTTGAAAGTTCTAATATGAGTCGGCGAGTCCGATTCGATGGCGACCGACGATCGTTAACGGCGACTCCGCGACATGCCAGTGACGGCGAGCTTGCCTCAACACGTGTTACACATCCAGTCATGATCATATCTGGAGAGACAAGCGGTGGATACATACTATCTTTGTTTCATGGCGCATCTCATTGTACGGTGTACCCAATCAATGGATTGTGGAACCTGCTCTCACGGTTTCGAACTTTGGACCATATATATATAGCTACTCTAATATTGCAATTGAGAACAATAGAAGACTGGCCGGGCAACGCGTTGTAATTTGTTTCTCTTCCTCAAGTAGTACATATCCAGGGGAAAAGCTGGTATCTTGGTTGAATTATAGGTTTCCATTGATCAAGCAACTCTCTTTGTTTTTTGAATCAGTGTCCACTTTCTTGGTCTTTCATTCATCTATGATATCGTGGCCTCACGTAAATGAGCCATGACTCTGTTATATATTGTAAAGCTTAAGTTTGCCACTTGTTGGTCAGATTCTTCTTTTACTAGTATATAGATACATATCATTTCGGTCAACCTACATTTGTTTCCCTTCGGGAACTCGAGCACTATATATCATATGCAATAATGTGGACAGCGGCTAGAACAGGCTTCATGCTGTTTTATCCAGCGATGGCGATGGTTTCGGAAACTGAGCTCTCTATGATACCTAGTAGTAAAAACAATGTTCTACGTTACTAGATAGCAGCCATTATGATACATGTAGGTAAAAGCCTTGACGTCAAGGTTAGTCCGGCAGCCCTTTTTTGTATCATATGTCCAGTCCAGCAAGGCTCTACATAATAATTGAAACTTGAAAGCTTAGCTGTTTTAATGAATGACCCATGGCCAGACTCCAGTCGACCGATATTGTATAGCCTATTACATACGGATTCTACACATCCATTTTGACTTCATCATCCATGGATATCATCAATTTATTGAGGCTAGCCAAAAAACTTTTTTCTGCAACAGGGCTCACTCACACACATATTACACACGGTTTAAGAAAAGAAAAGACATTTCTGCCCAAGGCTGCGTGCGGGTCGAGAGGTACATATGTTGAAGAACGGATCAATAATCTTAAGAGCGTTTCATGACAGCTTTAACTAGGTACGGAGACAATCTCAATTGAGAATCAGTAGTGCAGGATTTGCCTTACCCGTCAGGCGTTTTGCTCAATTTACATCTATATTAATAGGTAATCATAGTTACATGTCCCGCCAAAGATGTGACGCCAAAGATGTTGATAGCTGGGGGAAAAAAGGGTGAAGGATATAAGAATCCGACAATTGTGAAAAAATATCCGCTATGTACGCCGTGATAATGACTATGGAGTATGGGGTCTTATCACGAATGCAATGCAAGTTCGGAGTAGAATTGGGAGCCAAAAGAGACAAAAAAACTCCCCAAAATGTCTGCTGTGATATGCCTTATTATATCCCAAAGAAAGACGCCTACCCATATTCAAGAGCGCCTCCCCAGAAACACCAGCCAGAGGAACTTTTTTTGTAATTCCCTTTAGATTGTAACCAACCCGTCATAAAATGAACCCCCCCTCCCTAAAAAAAAAAAAAGGGAATGAAATGAACCAAAAAAATAGGAGACCATATGACGAGGGATATTACAAAAAGCCAACATAAAAAGACGACATGTCCCACGCTAAAGTAAACTAATGAGAACGTCGGATAATGAAAAACCCCAACTCGACTCCTTCGCATGGCTCCGTACCGTCATTATAGGGTCGTTTCTTGAGTCCGTCCAGGATGTCTGTGAGTAACATCGCTGACGTGACCTCCTTATCATTCAAAACTCGGTTTCCTGAGGGGACGGGACTATATTTTGGGACACGGCGGCTATTTTGCCAGTACAGATTCAGCACTTCCTTCATCCGCGACCGCTCCTGCTGGATAAACCATTCCGACCAGAGATTTCGATCCAGAAAGGCGGAACCCTTTCCGGCATCCACCAGGGTGAATCGGGAGGCGGAAGTGCTGAATGTCTCGCCGAGGCGCACAATGTTCGTGCGCATAGTCTCAAAATCATCCATGTGGGCCACGGAGGCAAGATTCCCCAAGTGTTTGCCCACATCAGCTGAGAGCTCATTCACCACCACCAGCTGTCGTAGGAGCGGATCGAGGATTGGTCCGAGGTAGTGTGTGTGGAAGGACCGTGCCCCTCGCTTCGTCGGATAAATCAACAGGAGGCTGCCGCCGTTGGGAGAAAGCTCCAGGAGGCGATCGACCAGGATGGACGGTCCATTTGGACTGAAGAAATCGGTGTACTCCTGGGAGGATGCTGGCGGCAAATATCGCTCTACAACAGCCACATGAACGCTGTGGGGAGGAACAATCACAGAGGGAAACTGGGTCGGTTGGATTCGGCCCCTGAAATCGTGATAATCAGGTACTGGTGTGGCGCTCGAGAACACAGTAGAAGTAAAGTAATCATCACCCGGAAGAAGAAAGCCGGGAGTGCTTGGGGGTGAGCTCGGTAAATTGGAGAGTCGAAACTGCTTCGGCACCGCATGGACGACGTTGATATAAGGCGATAGACCTGGTTGGAGGCGGTTTTGGATCGTTTGTACCATCCATCCGAACACGGGGGTTTGAGTTGGCAGTTTGACCTGCTCGTCCGGCGCCCTAGGGTACGGAAGAGTATGTGAAACAATCTTGACAGCCTCCCCACGAACATCTGACAGGAGCAAAGATGACACTGTTCGCCTGGTCAGCAACTTCTGACCTGGCCAGCCAAAACCAACATCGATCGGATTCCGACTTACGGGTTGCCTCGATCCCATCCGCCAGCCACGATCCAGATTTCTGCCAATCCCGCACCCGTCCGCCCGTCATGCCCGCGTCATCCCCGGCGGCGGAATCACTGCCCGATGTCTGGTCGTCCGGACTCTTGGAGGGCGGTTCTCGACTCTCCGGTTTCGTCCCATGGCTTGTTTGTGATCCGGCGATGGTCGAGTCGCCTCTGGGGTTCCAGGCGACTCTCTCATCGATCTCGGCTGGCGGGGTCAAGGGCAGTTTCGGAGGGTAATCCGCCCGCGCAAGCTCCTTCTTGCCCACCACGCACGTCGGCGCCCGATCAGTGGCGTACGAGGGTGAAAAATCGTTTCCCGAGCAAGTTCGCGGGCCAGAGGCCGACAGCGCCGGTGTCGAGATCCCCAGATTCTCAAAGGGGGGAAGCTGTAAGGGTCGACTGCTCCTGGACCAGAATCGAGAGATGGATGGTTCTCTCGACCCCAAGGAGCCTGATGATGTCCGCCGTTTGGGGTTCAAGGACGGCAGTGGTGTGGTCGAAATGGGAATCACCGAGGTCGAGAGGGGAAGGGGAAGAGTGACTGGTTCTGACGGAGAGACGGGGTCGTCCATCGCATTCATTTCCCCCTGAGACGATGGCCAAGGCTCCGCGTACGCCTCCGATCCCAATCCCTCCACTGGCGAGGACGACATCGTCACGTTATCATTCTCAATTGACGAGGCAGACAGGTGCCGTTCATGACAACTTTGCCGATTCATCCAGCTCTGGCCTCTTTTTAATTTTTTTTTTTTTAGGGGGGGTTCTCTTTTTCTCTCCCCTTTCTTGATTCCCCCTCCCCCCGTTTGCCCCGGGTCGGTTATGAATGGCGGATC
This sequence comes from Elaphomyces granulatus, assembly GCA_002240705.1. Taxonomy (NCBI): domain Eukaryota; kingdom Fungi; phylum Ascomycota; class Eurotiomycetes; order Eurotiales; family Elaphomycetaceae; genus Elaphomyces; species Elaphomyces granulatus. The sequence goes on from NPHW01002848.1 coordinate 4,995, forward strand.
AATTGTCTTCAAGTCGGTCAACTCACTCTCTTTTCCAATATGGCATGGCATACACCTAATGTCAGGTTAAATTTCACTGTTGTCTGGATGACTGAAAGGTTGGAGAGGTCATAAAAACAAGGAGCCAGTCAATCCTTCCAAGCAATTCAGTCTATAAATGGATAGGCAATGCTCCTACTACATATGGCTAGACAGCCTAGAACACCCTCCGAGTCCGCGCGGGAGACACCAACTAGCACAGCAAGGACTCAAGGAGCCGCCTGCCCCGCAGGGTTGACCAGACACGCCCCGAGGAGTACACGGCTGATCAAGTCACCTTCTTTGACGGGATGCTCAGGGTCTGGAAGGGAAAGGAAATAGGAAGATGAATGCAAACACGGATGTAGTTAGAAGAAGTAGAACTAACTAGTTAGGTATGTATGTATGTAGAAATGGTTGGGCAGATATCTGAATTCGTTTGTTTATTGACTGATAGAACTATGTAGGGGGGAAATTGGTTGAAAACGAGGAGATGCAGTCAGGACTCAGGATCGGACATTCAACGGGCAATAATGATTTGCATTTGCATCGCATCCTCAGTGCCCAAACACCAAACACCAAACACGGAGACCCCCAAAATAGCAGACTTCAGAGTGATGGATCATTATTACTGGAGGAGAAGTTGCGCAGTCTGTATTTTGTATTACTCTGGTCATGGGCACAAGAAGTGGTCTGAGTTTCTGAGACTACATAGGTAACTACCTACCTACCTAACAAGAAGAAGAGTTTCTTTCATTTCCCGTTCGTTTCTTCTTCGTTCGCAAAAGATGGTTTTTTTTTTTTTTTTTGTTTTTTTACCGAGTCGGGGTGTTGGAGGGTGGAGATGTTCTAGACCAGTCCAAGACGCCCCCGGTAAATAATATATATACCTACCTAGTTAGGTACTCTATATAACTTTGTATGGACATGTACAAGACTGTTTTGAGTTAGGTAGTCTGTTAGATGTGTTGGTCAGGTCTTTGACTCTTGGGTCGTATAGATACACTTTCTGTACCTGCCCATCTTCAGCCACATTTGTGGTTTGTTGAGAAAATCATCAGACATCTTCATTTTATTATTATTTCCTTTTTTTTTCGCCTTCTATCTATATAACTAAATGATATCTTCATACTCACGCGCTCCCAGACAGCAGACCAAAGTTGGTGGTGGCTGACCCAGGTATACCTGCATTAGTACAGATCCAGATGATATGAATATGAATATAGGTAATAATAAAAGGATATTAACTTTTTTATTATATCTATATATGTATAAAATAATATTTGAGGGATGGATGAATTTTAATAATGACCAGGCGACCCGTTCCGGCGCTCTTCACACGAGACCGTCAGATCGGATCGTTCCCTCTCTGGCGTCCGAGCACCCGACCTTCGACTGGCTCGGGAAGTCTGGCTTGAGTCTGGCCAGACTGCCAAAGAACTCTGAACAACAAAAAAAAGGAAAGAAAGGAGGTGGCCTCTGCGTCAGGGGGGCTTGCCGCTTGAGATGTATGTACGTAGCAAACTCAGCCCTAGACTTTTAGTTTAGATTGTAGGTATCATTTATGTAGGGGAAATAATGTCATAGCCCTCGTTGTTTGCTTGTGACCACCACACAAGATGATCCGGAAGATGAACACGAGTTCTTCCACCACAGGCTCGAGGACGGAGGACGGAAGATGCGAATGCATATGCAGAAGAGGCTATTTATTACCTCGGTAGTTTACCTCATTGCTCCCATTTCTACCCCGGTCGTGATCAGAAGTGATGAATGCACGTCTGGACGGCAAGTATGGACAAAGCATGATGGAGTGCATGTACGTAGAAACATATGTAGGGTGTATAATAAAAACACTCAAAAGAGATGACGGATAGATATCCGACCTACTAACTAAATAAGTTGCCGGCGTCTCTAACCGCGGCGTCAGGAAAAGGGTTGAGGGCAGAGAGAGTTTACAGTAGTATGCAGTGCATAGTGATCAGCGGTATCTCAGTATATACATACTTAGGGCTAACTAGGTACTTCCAAACCTGATGTCCCATTCAGGAAAGTCCCTCCGTTCTTCATTAATATTCAGCTCTGGACTTCAAATCTGGCTCAGCTGAGGATACTTGAGGGTCTGGATGGACGCAGGGCCCTTCTCCGCACTCTTTTAGAGAAGGAATCATCCATTATTCGATCAAGATGATAGTGGACTCGATCATGACCCGCGTTTCCTCCTGGACTAAAGTTACTTCCTCCCGTTCAAAGTTGTATCCACTTGGTCCGAGCGAGCTGTCAGTGGAGTATGCCTAGCCTAATCGCCAATCCAATTTCCGGCCGCATGTACTCGATAGACCATCTTCAGGATATTGTGTATATATATTGGATTCATAATCAGGATATGTACATCAAGGCACAATCAATCCCTTTCCGGACGTCTTCTTCTCATCCGTCCCCATCTCCAGTCATCCACATCGATATCGTCGTCAAGAGGGGGGAGAAAGTCGGTGCCGAGAAGTATAATACATCGTTGTACAGGTGGTGGCCAAACGACCCAACCAGCATGTCCTCCGGCAAGCCCCTTTCACCGCTCCTGAGTCGAATAGGATATTTGACCACGAGAATTTGACAGACACGGGAAAATGGACCAGATGCTGCGGACCTGGTGGCCTTTGTTCCCCCCGAACTGTTCTGTAACTTGAAAAACTTACCGGAGGAACCAAGCCGCGTCCAAGTTCAACATCCTGAGCGACGTTATTATTTACAACATCGTGAGAATAATTAATGGCGACGGTCCGACCGAATGTGGATAAGCCATGCAGTAGATTGATCATTGGCCAACAGGACAACATCTCACACGCAGGTCGGCACCGAATAACCGGGTCCAATCAAGCAGGGATGCCTGATTTCCACAAAGGGAGGATGGGATGGATATACATCTATCGGTAACGAGTCAGGTAAGCCACAGACACACCAGGCCAGATCTGCCAGGCCCGTTTAAACGGCTCCAGGCTGGACCGGTGAGATTCGAGCAAACAGAAGAGAGGGAGAGAGTCGGAAATGGGAGAGAGAATAATTCGCTTGTCACACCGATCTCGATCCAGTCTCGCCTTCGACAAGTGCAAGATTGATGGGGTGCCACCAATCTCAGAGGCAGCCACCTGCGGGGGTCTAGACCTGAAAGGCTCTCGGCGAGAAGAAAACTGTACCGGTACGCTCCCAGTCGAGTCATAAACCGACATGCAGAAGGCATTTTCTACTGCGACGCAGGGTCCGTGCATTATCCTCTGTGTTTGTTGCAACAAGGACGGTTTCTCTACAGCTTGGCCGGTGACAGATGAATAATTGCCGGTTGGATGGGCAGAATGTGAAATGGCCGGGCTGGATGCTGTGCACGACTCGAATCCACGATGCTTCTACTGAAAACGCGAGCCCGATGCCTCCGTCAATGGTTTCAATAAAAATCCCTCTCACATATCCTCAAATTCTTACAAAAGATGTCTATCTAGTTGACAGACAGAAGGAAGAGGTTGAATCATCATTGCTTGCTACAATACCAGACGTTCCTATTAAAAAGAAACAACGGGTTCCTTTACCTCATGTAGACAGCCGGAAAGAAAAAGGACCGTAGGAACATTCCTCCGATCAGGTCACCAGATACTCTACCCTTGGCCATCATCTGAATCTCTTCCTCTATCATCAGCACAGCATTACTACATCATCCTCATCGACAAAACGTACAGGTGATACTCTTTATTGGCCTGCTTACACACCCGATCATGATCATTCCGCTTAAAAGGAAGTAATAATATGATATAGAAGAGAGAGACAAAAGGCCAATCTTATTAAACCGGCCCCACGACCTCATACAGAACAACAATTATTGACAAAAGGCCTCCTGGCAAAAACGATATATGCGCAGTCTAGCATCATATATAGCCTAAGGCTGGTATTAGTATGCTACTCTATATAGTGTAGGTATGATATCTAACTGCGGATTATTATCGTTATCGTGTTCCCAGAACCCATAACTATACATTATTATATAATATACCGGGTGAGACGTCCATTTTGACTTTGCATATTATGTATGTAGATATATATCGAGGACTTATGTAGGTATGTACATAGCGAACAACTTAAAACTCTGTGGAGTCCTGACCTACATAGCTCGTCGGACGTCCCATCTAATAAACTCAATCGTTGCTGTATATATATATATATGAACTAGAGTCTGCCCAAGTGTTGAACAAGATATGCATTACATATATAGCTACATACAAGCAAACTTTGGGGTTCTAAATCACATCACATCACATCACGACCGTGATTTCGATCGATGCCTAGGTATGTATGTATCACGATTCATTTCATAGGTAGTTGTGTGTGTATGATACCATCTTACGTAGTTGATCTTAGTAGTGATGATGAAAGTTCTAGTTGTTACCTAGGTATGTAGGTATATATCCTTCTAAAAGTGGCAGAAGTTGAAACCTTATTATTATTATGTAACTTCCTGTTCATCTGCGTCTACATCTGCATCGCATTAAATTAATTAATTGATTAATTAATTAATTACAATTACCTAAAGGTCCCTGCCCCTATCAATCATATCATAGGTAAAATCCTCCGTTAGAGTATTCTAACGAAATATTGCTCATTCATTATTCAGCTGCTGTACTACTGTGGCACACGAGTCTCGTTATTATTTTAGTCAACCGACGACTATCATACTACTATCCATAATATACCTTTCGAAATAGTTACTATACTTTCTAAACCAGCTACTACCTGTCATATGATATTCGAGTGCTCCTCGTCCTCACTTCGAAAAAATACCTCAACATATCATACGATATTGTATGTACTATGGCTCATTATATTATATATATACTACTTCTAGATGGACCAACCACCTACCTAGGTACTGTACCTGTCGTATGATATTCAGGTGCTCCTTGTTCTCGTTTTGAAAAAATACCTCAATAAATCATACGATATATGGATGTGTTACAATGCTGCTCTTTGAAGAAAGTCTGACTCGGGCGGCCCGGGTAATTCTAATTTCTATTCTTCAATAGATATTATTTTAAATTATCTCTCCTTATATATCGTTGGATATGCCATGTAATCGGCTTTATTTTTATCCCTTTTTGTGTATTCTAGTGAATACTAAAAGAAAAGAAAATAAAATCGAAAGGTCCAAATTGGTTCAAAGGGCGGTTCAATCCGATCCGGATTGAAAATAGTGCTATGATACATACATCTATCTGCTGAGCAGTGGTTGGACCGGGCCGGAAACGATGTTATTAGGCCCAAAAGGTCCGAGTTCATCATATGCATATCATACCTTAGGTAGAGGCTAGGTATGTATTAGGGTCGGTTTGGGCAGGCATGCGGGCCTTCAACCCGGGTCCATATCGTTCTGGAATCCCTTTAGCCACAGAGCGGTTCGCGGAATCGCGGGTTTCCCTCTTTCAAGAACATTCTTATCTCCATCCCTGCAGCGTCTGCAAATGCCGGCGAGATTTTAAATAATGCATGTCGACTCGAACCAGCAACGAAACAGCCGCAGGTTTCCGTCTTTTTCGTTCATGCTCTTCCGTGCCAGCCTTGTTCAAGTCATCGGCGGCTTAAGCTTCCTCCTTGCCGGCAATTGCAACGGATGAATAATCCGGTATCAAACATTAACTAGTACTACCTTCAGTCATTGGTATATGCTATCACCCGGTCAGAAGCGAGAACAAGGAAGGGCTTGAATAAACGGGATGAGGTTCCTAGGGAGGTAAGTACTCTCTCTCTCTGTAGCATCTCCAGCGATGTGATGAGAACATATGCGAAGGAGGCAAGGACTGATCAGAAGCGAGGGTGTCTACAATAAGAGGACAGCAGCAATTTCATTCCTCGCTGGGTGGGTATCACGAGCCTGCTGCGCACGATGCGATGCCTGCGTTGAGTCATTACTGTATGTAGCAGCTAGCAGTAATCCCCTTCCTCCTTCTGGCCTGGCGGTAATGGCATGATCGATGTATCAGGGGGCCATCCTGGCTGTTGCCCACGACCAGCCCTAGCCTCAAAGAATTCCGGAGATCCTCGCTTCCGAGGTCGTAAATTGTGATAGCTTATCATAGTTAGAACCTAAGGCAATGCCTGGGAGAGCTAATGCATACCTTGTGGCAAGATAGATAGACATGTCTTTGGATAGCGCGTACCATCCCTGTTCCTTGCAAACTTGCAAAAAAATATTCACAAAGGAGGTTTCTCAACACGATATATATATTGCATTTTCTTTCGCTTTGGGCATGGCTAGATAGCTGGGGCCGTGCTTGAGTCAATACATCAAGTTCCCGCAGTAAACGACCATGATTCATGATTTGTAGTAGTATCATAGAATATCTCTCTCTTAGTAATCTCGGTTTCTGCAAATCTAAATCCATATACGTGTATACGTAGATTTGGTTAGAAATCAAAAAAAAAAAAATCAAAATCATTGTCGCACGTATGCAGCTAGACCCTAGCAGCTGCAAGTTCTGATGATCATGACATTCCCGTGAGTCAAAAGAACTTTTTTACATCTCGAGCAGCTCTTCAGATCAGAGGCTCCTTTGAGATAACACTCTAGATCTAGTACAATATATCACATAGCTAGACCTGATCAGCTGCTGCAGGGGAGAGCTGTTAAAGAGTACTGCTAGAATCATGAATATATGACGACAGCCCTCCGAGTACACAAAACGAAATTTGATCATTGATGATTGATGAAAGAGCTTCGAGAATAGTAATACTAGTAGTAGCATTCTACTGCTATACCTACATACCTAACATATGATACCTATCTGCGTCGGATTTAAATTTTTTTGGTGCTGCTGGACCAATGGAATTTGCGCACTCTGTTCTGCCGCGGCAGGCCGCTTTGATCGAAAGGATTTATTTTAATTATTTACGACGGATCCGCATATCATAGGTGGACCCATATGTAGAGCTGTTTGACAGAGATGTGGTTCAGTATGTACAACTGTACAAGTAGTATAGTAGTTAGATTCTGTCTGGTGACTTTACCTCTGAGCATGCTGGGCACTCGCGCCTTGCTAGAGAAAACCTTCCGTTTAGAACGTTGTAAAAGACTGTCTAAAGGAATCGACAAAAGAACGAATAGTATCAATCCCCAGGGCCGTCAGTTTCTTCAGATCCGGTAAGTATAATCAGAGAACCCACTGTTCATTTATTTATTATCCATCAGTGACAATCGTTGATTATAATAGTTACGTACAAGAGGGACTGCCGTATCAATAATATGGTGCTCCAAACGCAAGCGAAGCGGACGAGGTACATAAGCAGGATGAGGTATATTTTTTTTATTACATAATGGCCTTTCACAATGTAGAATCAACCAATAATAAAGAAATCCCACCAAACAAGAAACAAGACGCCATAACCTTATCCAAAAAAAAAAAAAAAATTTGAACGAGTGAAGGTGACCCGCGATTAGACATTATACATATACTAAAGTACATTTACAGCCTGCAAGGCTCGCCTCTCCCTGTCCAGGTTTCTCATTCTTTTGGTGGCAGAAGGTGCGCCCTGGAACCTGGACATCCCGAAGTCGGTCCTGGACATGATGCCGTTTATTGTCTTCATCCTGGAGACACCAACATACGATAGACCTGCAACAAAATCCTTCTCCGAAAGGTCCAGGACAGCTTTGTCCAATGTTAGTCCCTGAGACTTGTGCACCGTAATGGCAAAGGCCAGCACAATGGGCAACATTGTTCGTTCCCGTTTCTCACTGCGGCACTTTGCCAACTTCTCGTGACAGGTTTTATGGGAACAACAGGCCGACCCTCATCATCCCGAAACAGGCAAGGCCCCGAATAGGTGGAACCTGGCACAAACAAGAGGTATTCGGGCAAATCCCTGTGAGGATCCGCATCAGGTCGCCAGACGATGTCGTGCAAGTGCCCAAGGGTTCCGTTGACTAGGCCATGATGAGTAGCAACATTGGTAGTCAACATGACCCGAGCCTTCTTCGCCAGGAGCACTTGAGGATGTAAACCCTCAGCTTCATCCTCGTCGGCATTGGCGGCTGCGGGCACATTGTGGCGTGCCTTGATCCGAATCACAGGGGTGCGCATCTGGGCGAGGCTGTGCATGTTATGTTCGCCAACATGCTTTTTTTTCGCCAGGATGTGCAGTGCATCGTCGAACCGATGCATTTCTTGCCTCGGCAGGAGACTGTTCACCCTCGACCGCAGAAACTGCAAAGCATTGTCAGAGATACCGTCGGGGCCGTGATCCCGCAGTTCCGAAAGCGTGTCCCTGAACAGACGGCTCTGCTCATCATCACCGTTTTGGCGCATGACTTGGTCCAGCACTACGGTTCTGTCAAAGAGCGAGTACAGAAGGCGATCTCGGGGTCGTTGTAGGTGCCGCAGTCGTACATCGGCTTGGAGCAGACTGGAGGGAGTTGGTAGAAGTCACCAAACAAGATGACGTTGAGGCCACCAAACTCCGACTCTGGTTTGGACATGATAGTCCTTAACCTGGAGTCGATCCAGTGCAGCTCCTTTAGGCCTATGGACTTTTCGTCGATTATCAGGTAGGCCCGGTCACGCCAGTGCTCCTGCAGGTGGGCCAGGATTCCGTTGTGCATTGTCGTCAGGTACTTCGACCTGACTGGCAGACGCAGGAGGCTGTGGAGAGTTCGGCCCGAGATATTGTATGCTGCAATTCCCGTGGGAGCCGCTCGAACCACGGGATCTCTCTTGTCGTCAGACTGGGCGCGTTCGGCGAAACGGGCAGGGTGTCAATTAAGTAAGACTTGCCTGTGCCGGCGCTTCCATCCACATGAACTAGCATCTGAGCGGGTTTCAGACCAGCCAGAACATCCTCATAGTGGTCGGCTATCAGGGTCGAACGCTACCCGCTGGGAAGGCTGCAGCGAGTCTGGGTCCGCGATCGACTGAACGACATCGGGAGCCTCTTCCAAAGACGCCTCGAACTCGGCCAGGGCCTCACCGTACTCGCGGAAGATAGGGTCACTGGCGTGCCAATCGTACATCTCGTCGATAGGCCGTGAGCCGAGATCCGCATGATGACCATCTATCCCCCTGTCGTTGCGCCCCGTCCTGGCGGCAAGTTCGGCAAACGTGGGCTGAGAACCCGGGTCGGGCTGCTCATCGGCATCCTCAAGGTCGTCATCGATGCCCTCATCCTCACCGTCTAGAGGATCGAGGGGATCCCTCGGATGCTGATGAATTCCTGCGCACCGCCGAAAAGCATAGGAATAAGAGCTAACCCCAGTCTCAGGGTCGGTTTCCATCAGATCTTCAGGGCTACTGAACGGATGGTGGAGCATGAGCTTCGTCCGGCAGAAATCTTCATACTCTTCATGCTCCGGATCTCGGTGAAGACCCCCACGACACGCTCGGCCGCCCGAACTCTCCTTCTCACGGAGTCGCCTTTGACTTCCCAGCGCTTGGCGAACTCCAGCAGCGTCACCGCACCCGGGTCTTCTCTGCCTTCGTATTTGTACTCGTGTCGTTTCAAGTACTTATCAAGCATCGACAGACCCACCTGGCGAATCGAGCCGTCGTCGATGCTGATGGGCATCATTCCTTGTTCGCGGGTCCGCAGGTCGAGACTCTCGAACCGGCGCGACGAATCGACCAAGGGGTAACCCAGGAGGATATGAGAAATCTCCTGGGCGGACCAATCCCTTTCAACCACGAGACTGTTTAGCATCTTGGTTGCCGTGGTCAAAAGGGGATGCCTCGCTCCACCCGGCGTAACAGTGCTGACAACACTGTTGAAGATCTCGTTGTACGACCGAGATTGCTTTTCGCCCTTGCTGGCGTACTTGGCGATGTACTCAACAACCGCGTGGCTATTGGTACAAGGGTTGACATCAGTGTTTGCCCTCCAACCCAGCGTGAACGTGGCGTTATAGTTGTTCAGGTAAACGTCGTTCCGCTTGGGCATAAATTGGTAATGCCGAGGGTTTAAACTGTTGTCCACTGTCGGCGTTTCACGCATCTGTCGAGGGAAGTTGAAGCGGCACCGATACTGGTCCGTACCCTTCACCCTGCGAAGGCAATAGGCCTGTGTGCAGTTGGTATGGCGTTGGAACCAGTTCAGACAGTCATCAAGAGCGATGACAGTATTCTCCTGCTGATCGAAGGAAAGAGAAGGAGGATTATTACCGGTTCATCGGTGGACCGAAGAAGAAGTCGTTGCCGTCACGTGCACTCCCCAGTACTGGGCCAGTGCATCGCGAAACTCCGCCGTCGCCACAGATGGTTTAGGCGCGTCGGCGAGCCAAAGAAACCCGTGGCTGTGGCCGCTACCACGCTGCTGCCATTCGAACCTGTACCAATGGTCCGTGATGTTGAACTTCTTCTTGATGACCTCCTCGAAGAAAACGTCGAAACGCTTCAACCACGCGGCAGCAATGTGGGAGAGATCCTCATTCCTTGCTCGGTAGGTCTCGGGGCCGGTCTGAGCCTGAATCGAACCGGAGGGAGGCATGTGCCGATGGAGATCCAGCCACTGCATATCTGCAGCACTGAACGTGAAGAAGAGATGCGGGCAGCCTATGCTCCGCACCATGGATTCGAGCTGGTTTCGCCTTCTTGTCCAAAATGGGCGTGTAACCCGGAACTTCGTTGGCGGCGCGAGCGATAAGAGACGACAGTTGCTCTGTATTGCTGGTCTCCACAAGCTCCCGCAGGTAGGCCTCGTCAAAGCCTTCTCCACCAGACCTGGTCACCTTCTTCGTCGCGTATCTGGCTTGGCGGGCCGCCGTCCGACGATAGTGCATATTAAATGCCACGTATCGACCGTCGGTGCTTCCCGAAACGACCATCCTTGTACTTGAGGAGATGGCGCGCCCAATCCATAATGGAAACCTCTCGAGGTCTCCTGTGACCAGTTGGGGGTTGGAGGTCGCCAACTCCACGGGGAAAGAGGGTGGGAAAGGCCATGGCGAAGAGGTGTTGACCCTCCTGCCATTCATTTAACGGTGTCGAACTTATGGTGGCCATGGAGAAACCTCGAAATTCGTCACCAGCAGGCTCGCCTTCCGAAGGACCTGGAGAGACGACAGGCACGGACTCAGCCTCCGGCCCTCGAAGATTCTCTCGGAGGATATCAATCTCTGAGCGATCATGTTCTTCTAGCTCGTGCGCGGGCACGCAAGCAGAAGTATCGATCGGGGACTGTTCATCTCACCTTGTCCCGGTTCGGACCCATCCGTAGAATCGTCGTCCGAAAGATCCGACTCGGGTCCCGCATCCGAGGTGGCAACTTCCGCACGTGACAGAAATTGGTCATGAACCGATTCCCCTTCAGGCAAACTACGATGTGCCTCTTCGTCGATTTCGATGTCGGCGTAGGAGGGATGATTCTGTTTCAGATACCGCAGCCACGTCTCAATCTTGCTGCGATGAACTTTGTGGGTCTGAGCAAACCTCCGCTCCACCGCCTGACGTTCAGCTTCCGTGGCGGTGGGAGGCTTCAACAATATCACCTGCACATGTCAGCATCATCGCAAGGTGTTAGAAAAGATCTACCTACTTCAAGTTCCCGAGGAAGTCTAGGCAATTTATCGTATATCTTCCCGGTGTTCTGCATAAAGTATACGGTGTGCCCAGCGTACTTAAACTGGGCACCCCTATGACGTTGAACCTGCACGTGTACATGACACCGTGCAATCAACATCTCCTCGGTGTCGTCTAACTCTGGAAGATGTGCTGGGAATTCACCTGGATCCATATAATTTCCACGGGTCACTCAATTCGTTAGGCCCCAAGGGGGTTCCATTCTCAAATGAAACATGAAAAACAACGGCCCTCTTCAACTTCTGTGCAAGCTGATGATAGAGGGGGTGTTTTCTGCCATGGAGCGCGATAGCCTGCTGAACTGAAGAGGCAAACTCTGATGCGAGCCAATACGTCAGCCGCCTCAAAGAATTGACAGTCAAACTGGACGATCATCATATAACGATTCAGTGTGATAATCTTCAGACAATACGGCTAGTCAATGAGGATATAGTGCGGCTGCAGACAAAACTTACGCCATGAAACTATTCAATGGAGCGAACAAACAGGATACGGTAACAACATCAACCACCGAAGCAGAGCTTCTAGCACTTTCACAAGCTGCTAAGGAGTGTCTTGACTTGCCGGTTCCGGCCCCTCCGAGAAAGAAATACGCGGGGATATACGTCTTGTCGATCTCGTTTTTCTTATAGTGGTCGTAATGAACCAAAACGTTGGTTGCAAGCGCCTCATATAGGTCCGGGTGAGGCTGATACACCCAGTTTCTACCACTCGTGTACACAAGAGGCTCAGGGGGTAAGTACTCTAACCCGGCCTTGAAGGCCCCTTCTACATCGATTTTCGAGACGCCGGTGAGGTTGTTAGCTTTATTGACTGTCTAGAAGAGGAGAATGTGTGCTGCAGGTTATGCTGCAGGTTATAAAACGCATGGCAATGGTCAAGGTGCTGTCTGGAATGGCGAAGACGCCATCTTAAAGGGAGCAGGAGATAGCGAAGCAAAAAAAAGACCGGGAAGATGGGCATGAGAGAATGTGTGTCTACTTACTCTGTACGCCGGGATCTACTAAAACACTGTTAGCTCATGAAATAGAAAGTCGTCAGGGGCT
>NPHW01002849.1:193-20072 GCA_002240705.1 Elaphomyces granulatus
CCGCCATTAGCACCGCTTCTAGTCCGTATATTAAGCCGGTCAACCATGAACTAATAAATTGGGTCAATCCGTTCTGGCAACCCCAACTGTTCCTATCCTGCTGAATTTGACTCTATCAAATATACACTATCCAGTTCCCCCTTCATGCTACATACCAGAGGCTGAACCGGTCGTTGTTTGGTCATACTGATATCGCCTCTACGGCTCTACCCCTACGTCTTTGCCTACCACTCAAACGCCTACTACATCGCCTGCACAAGCTCAAGCATCCCCTCTTACTGTACCACCCGTTGGAGCTGCACAGTTTTTATATCGAGTGGATCTTCAGAATCCTCCCCCGTTCCCTCGTCGAATCCATTCCGAGAAACAAGGAAATCCACTACGCAGTCACCGCCAGAGAATATGGCCTCCGCAGCAAATAATCCCAATATACATGTACTGCTCAATAGCCTCAATCAGCTCACCCAACAAGTCGCAAATATGGGTCAACAATTAACTGATTTACAACGTCAGCAGCAACCTGCTCCAACCACGATTACTAGCAACGGAACTGCATGGAGAGCGGCTGACATTGGCTTCTTTTATCCTGATATGCCCGTGTCCTGGGGTATCTGGGACGTCATAGACAAAGAGGATAAGGTCTATTACCGGGGCTCAAGGTAGTAGCTCAGTCCAGAGACACGCAAAAATTAAGCCAGAACATGGATACCTGCTTCCTGGTCCAACCTAGACAACATGTCACACGCCCGTTACACCGTGAATGATGTCAGAAACGATAAGAGCGTAAGCGCCTACGTGTCATACTTAGTCTCTGCCGCAAAACAGTATAGTCCTGCAAGCATGGGAATATCTGGGCTTACCGCTTCGTCGTCATTACGAATGATGAAGTCGATGTTTACAACCGCGAGAAGTTGAAGTCGCTGAAGACGCCCGTAAAGAAACTTGTGGCCAGACATCGCGGGGCCGGTGCATCTAAAAGTCGATCGAGGAACAGGCAGACAATCTGTCTGCGGAGATATTTTTTGCGAGTGCTTCTTAGGAAGAACTTGTGGGTCGAGCGGGGGTTAGTCAATGGCTCATGAATGGGCACGGTTGAGGACTTGGTGTCAAGACACGGCAATAGAATTTCCGTGGACCATCACGGTTTGATGGGTATGATCCTGTTGTGTTCCGGTCTTTCTTGCTTTTCATAAGTTTGACATAAATAGGAAAGAATGTTCCCGAACACAATTTCCGTTGCAGCTTGCATATGCTATTACTGCTCACAGGAGCCAGGGATTACCTAACTCTTTCCAAGGCTGTTCTATATTGTCGTTCGTGGCCCAATGGCAATCGTCGGACAACAATCTCACAGGGCAACCTGCGGAATCCCCTTCCAGGGGTAAAAGTCTTGGAGGAGATGCCGTTATTAACAACTGGAGGAACCAGAGGTTCCCCGTCAATCCTTTGATGGAGGTTAATGGATTCCTCATTGTCAAGAACGGCAAATGGGAGATCACAGGGAAGTCCCTGCGTGTGTAAGTTGATCTTATATAAGACTTATTCTATGTCTATTTTATTGGTGCTTCTATCTTACATGTTGCGTCTCATAGGCAGCCCGGCGATCCGGATAACAAGGACGTTTACTTCTGTTCGTCTGTTAAGACCGCGGAAATCTCCATATCCGTGGAGATCGGGACCGTATGATCAAGACTCCAGTCTAACACCTCAATTAGTGCCTCGGCGCAAACCGTCTGCGTCTGGGGCTGGTAAGCGTACCCCCCGTACTCCGACTTCTTCGTCTCTTCGTGCACCGCCGCAGTCGAATCGTATGTCGACGACACCGCTGATGGCTAGACCGGAGTACAAGGACTTCAACTTCCCGCTGTACGAGGACCACTGTCTGGAGGTGGAGTGCCCGCCTACGACGGAAAGGATGCCACCGGATCCATTTTCTCCAATTTCTCTGTCCATTGCGTTTTGTCCGGGGTGCCTGAAGACTTATCTCCCCAAGGTTGGTCGGTGGACCACCATCACAGGCGATGCGGTGGGAACTTACTCTATGCGGCGAGCTCGGTTTTCGAGGCAAAATCACCATCAACTGCTCGGTCTCGCACATGAGGGAGGCCAGGCTCGTCGTTCCTGGGTTGGGGCTGGGAAGTTTCCATGTTGGTTCGTGAATTTCATTGAGTTATATTACTACTATTCACGCAGCATATCTGTCATGATACCAAACCCCTACTCGGATAAGATCGTGGCAATTGCATCTACCGCTTGCCTTCTCGTTTGCAATATTCCTGGACAACTACCTCCGCCGAGATCACCAATATTGCCGTCGAGACCAAGTTCAATAAACTCGACCACTGGCACTAAGGGTGATGATAGTAAGGAATGAGGAGAGGGCCAAGAACCAAGGGGACGTTAACGTTGGAGTTGGATCAGTCCCCTGGCAACGGCCACCCATCACTTTGTGTGGTGGTAAGCCAGCTCAACAAGCCAGCTCAACAAACCAGCTTAACAATGCCCCGACCAAGGCCGAGCCTGTGGCCGGTGGATTCCCCGATGACTCCTCGGTAGGTGCTAAGTTGAGTGTCATCTTGTGACAGGCTTGAACTGACTTTCCAATGTACTAGGGGTCTGAAACGTTTCCGGTCGGCCGATTCCCCCCGTTCCTCGCCATCGAACACTCTTTGGATGACGCCGCGACCTCGTACACCAGTCACGGTGAAAGATGACGATGTGTGATCGCTTGAGGCGGTCGTTGAGGGAGTTGGAATATGACGTACACGCCAGACCCGGAATGGACCTCCGAATGACGTCCCTACTCCAGCATAGTATCCCTTTCCCTTTTATATGTATGATAGTTCCTAGCTACTATAAAAAACTCAACCGATTCTCAACTCTCTCGGCTATAGCTAAGTGCTCATTTGCATCGTTATAGCTCAACTCGTAACCGGATGGGGGTTTTTTTTGGAATGGAAATTCACATTCTACTGCGTATTTTTCTTAATAGAGTCCGATTCCTAGAGAAATTCTACTAAGATCTTAAGATCTTATAGCTAAGCGCCGCGGTTGCGCGGCGGCATGCCCCCTATACTCACCTTGGAGGCAATCACTGCATACAGGCTACACCAAGCTTCTCTGGATCATATCTACGTGTCAATGTTTCCGAGTGTTACTATCACAGTAGGTAGAGTACAGTAAATACGACAGCTGCTAAGCTGCTATACTTGACATGCCATAGCACTTGCATAATCAATCATTACCTAAGTAGCAATAAATGACGACGAGTCAACTTTACGGATTCTGAGACAAAGATTAGGTACATATAACTGCGATCTAATAACTCCTCTGCCGGGCCAGGGCCATTTGCTTCAACCAAGCCTTTAGAGAGGGTACATAACCCTATGATAGGTTGATTGTCTTTTCAGTTATAGATTGGGCCCGAAGTCCCATGGTCGAGATTTCAAGAACCTTCTCTGGAGTAATCTCATACACGATAGTCAGCAGGCAGGATCAACGAATTTTTGGCTGATGTTATTAATAACATAATCTTGGGTCTTCATTTTATTTTATATTAATTTTGTTTTCACGTACATACATCAATTGATACTGGCGAGAAGGCGGTGAAGATCAGTAGCCAATTGAGATCTACCTATCTAATTAATATGTATATAATGTGAAATGAAAGGGTTATGATGCAGAGCTGTTGTTGAACATCATCCTTTTTTTATTTCTCCTTTCTATCGCTGGTCTAGAAGGTACAGATCTTGTGCTGTTTTCCAACCGAACTGCAATTACTACATTTGGCGTGATTACCGAGTCCAGGCTTTGCTTTCCAACTTGGCAACCAGGGGATAACGCAAAAACAATCTTTTTGAGTATGGCATATGCCGACGTAGACTTTTGACATGTGCTTTTCCCTTTTTCCACAGCAGAATCCCAACGATGCATATTTCGTGTTAGGATCCTTTAAGACGCACGCGCATCAATAATGAAAACGAAGCGTTGCGTTGACCGTGTGCGTCTAGTACCTGTGGGCTGCATAATGTCAGCTGCAGTTGTGGGTCAACTTAGCTCGTAGAAGTTGCAGGGTCAAAAGCGAGCATAGGTTGCAAAGCTAGCTGATATTCTCGTCCCAAGATTCCAGGAGATTGTGGATTGGGGCTTAGCCTCTCTTGTTGGAAGATAACAAGCTGAGATCATCGAAAATGATGCCTCCGTTCACTCTCCCACGCAGCGCCGTTAGGGAGGGAGCCGTTTATCTGACCCAGGATAACATGGTTGCCAATTTGTTGCTTAGGCAGTTGCTGAAGAATGGCCCACTCACGGCCTACCTCATCCGCGATTTCGATACAATCCTGTCCCACCGCATCTGGCAGCTTGACGTATTGAGCTTAAAAGGACGATCATGTCCGAAAAGAGTCATCGACATGTCCGCCTATTCTCTCGATCTCAGCAATAAGGTCTCTTCTTTCCTGCAACTTTAGGCGCATGAACTCGACGGTCTTATTCAGGACGACACTTTCGCTTCGCCCTTGGCCCTCGAGACCCGGAACTAGCTCTGTCAGACGATCAAACCCTTCACGGATAGCGGCGCGGCGTTTCTGTTCCGAAGCAATGTGGTTGCTTTTCTTTTCTTCCTCTGTCAGACGCGGTTTCTCTTTGTCGGAGGCCGTGGTGGACGTTGATGCCGGTGCCGAAGCTAAGGTTGTAGCTATTAACGTTGAGCCTGAAGGCACTGTCTGCCCTTCGGTCCCATTGCTATGGCCAGGGTTGATGGTAGCGGTCGTAGCAGAGTTCGATAGAGATAAAGAACCAGGGGACATGAAACCTGGTTGCGCAGAGGGCATCCTCGTGCGATTTGACAGGAAGCACAGTGTGTCGTCTCCCGTCTTCTTTGAATTCGGGCGGGTGGGCGCAGGAGGAGTTATTGGGATTGAGGATGGTAGAGGTGCACAGAACAGTTCTCGAAAAAAGAATTATTAACTGTTGTCCAAATCTGTTAGGTGGTGTAACTTTGTGCACATCAGGCTTGGACATACCTGCAGAAGTCTAGAATTGACAGTTAGCAAGAGGTGTATGCTTCCTCAAGAGGTAGGTATTATAGGTGATGAGGAAGTTGCCCCCAAATCATTTAACTAAAAACTTATTGGTCTTGTCTTGGCATCTGCACGTCATCAATCATCTTGACCCCCTCGATCTTCTCCACTAAAGTACAGCTTGTCAGCACTATAAGATAACGTCGATCTTAATCATAATTACCTATCTCTCATTAAAACTGAATTGAAGAACAGACTAGCAGAAACGCAAAGAGTTCCTCGGATATTTAGAGCGTCTACATGCCATGTTGTCATCTTAAAGGATCATATGATAGAAATTCTTATCTGACAGACAGGATGAACAATCATCAGCCATTACGAGGTGGCTGCTCCTGTGGTCGCAATCAGTACATGATAGTTATTCCAGACGATCATAGAAATCAAGCGCAAGTGTATTTTGATACTAGCCGTGACAATCGTATGTCCCTTATTCTGTTGCAATCGGACCTTCCTTGTTATATTTTAGCCGACATATAGGACTAATCACCAGCTCTGAAGGTCGATCTCAGGGAGTTCCTCTAACCGCATGGCTAAGGGTGCCATTAACCTGGTATCAATCACAAACTCTTTCCTACTACCCAGATGAGACGCATACTGTCATCCGCCGTACTTTCACTCCTCCACATGCTCCCCATACCCAGCGTAACTTTTGTGGATTCTGTGGGACCCCTCTGACTTACTGGACGGAATCCCCTCATGAAGAAGCTGAGTACATGTCTATTACTATTGGCAGTCTTTCCAGTGATGACCAGAGGCTACTGGAAGACCTCAACCTCTTACCAGGCGCAGATGGCACAGAAGATGCGCTGGAAGATCCACAGGTAGCAGTGACTAGACTTTCGCCTCTCCCATTTACCATAACTGCCTGTTCGTCTACAGACACCTCTGGTTTTTCAAGAGAATTCAAAGGGAGTCTCGCTTCTGGTATCCCCTGGTTCGAAGAAATGGTTGAGGGAAGCAGACTAGGGCGTCTAATAAGGACAAGACGGACCATTAGCATTAGCAATGATCAATCCACGACTATGGAATGGGATATCAATGAATGGCATGAAGGTGATACTGGTGAAGCCAGTAGCGATGCTTTGGCTGGGAAAAGGAAGGTGGACCAAATGACACATACCTAGAACAGCTTCAAGGCTCACTTGCCCTTGATATGGATGCAGTTCCTACCTGAGGAATAAACTTACTTCAAGGAATGTGGCTTGTATCAACTTACACACTATTTGTGGATATGATTTGTCCTACATAACTTGTTATTATAGCGAAGTTCTTATTTCTTGTGCCTTTTCTCCTTTCATTTCCCTCTCTGTCTTTTTCAAGCTAAAGAAAAAGAGAAACAAAGAAAGAAAAAGCACGAAAAAAGTGTTGATACTGTCACCTAGAAAGGATAGAAAGTTGGACAACTGAATCGTCATGAATCTTAACCGAACCCAACAATGCCTCCCAATCGGATTTACGAATCAATTGTTCTTCCGCAAGAGCCCAAGCAAAGTCTTAACATATTTCATTAATTACGCTTCCAATCGGTTCGTCATCGGAGGCTAAAGTTGTGCTAGGATATTGAGTTGTTGGAGAAAATCTTGAAAATTTCTTGTGTCCAATAAATGCTTTGTCTATATTAACTATGCACATCCTGGAAATTAAAGCCTTTTGAAAGGCTCTATGGCTGTGAGCTGGGCCAAGATATAGAGTATCCTTTGTCAATTTCTATTCACTTAGCCTGTGTAATAAACGGCGTATTGGGCGTTTCCCATCAGCACAATTGCATCATCACGACAAATCAAAACCCGCACAACAAATCCATTAATACATTAAAACGGGAGAAGCGAGAAAGATAACATTCACCAAACTTCACAAAGGCAGCTTCCCTCCCTCATCACTTTCTGTCATATCTTTCCTTCCACGTCCAAATTCCTTGAAAGAAAGGGAATTTTAAATCTCTTGGAAGCACGATGAAGTCCAATGACTCTGCCGAACAACCATGGCAGGGACAGGGACTGCGAAGCACTCCTCGTCATCCGGCAGGTCCAAGACCGCCCCCATTCGCATCGCCTTTTGCATCGCCTATTGATAAACAAAGTGATATGGAGTCAGCAAATAGGTTTTATCAGAGCCCACAATATTCTACACCCGTGAGAACAGGATCTGGTGATCTGGTTAAACCTCGCGAAGATGATGGAACGTCTATAATCCCTCAGGCGTCAGGTGCCGCACAGAAAACTTCATCCCAGGAGATTGACACAGTAAATAAAGCAATCAACAGACCATTCCCTGAACGTTCCAGCTCGATCCCTATCCGCCTTCGTCCAAATGCCAGTCTGCGCACCTCTGGAAGAGTGACCACTGGCAATGATTCCTCTCCTCTAGGAGTGGCAAATACAATAGCCAGACTAAACGATCCTATCCCAGAGGATGAGAATGCTTCCTTGGACCTTCCTGTTCTTCCCCAGCATACCAGAGGATCGAAGCGAATATCTCACATCCAGCGCAGTGGTAGAGAAGCACCAAAGACTGGTGAAACTGGCTTCCATGTAAACAGCGATTCCAGCAAAGAATCAGATGATGATATCGAAACCCCGTCTCGTCCGCCTACTGTTTTCACCGGCGAGCATCGTATGAAACGTCTCCTGCGAACTGGATCAGAGAATGACCCAACACACGCCTCACCACCCGCGGACAAAGTCATTAGAGGCAGTAACGACGACGGCGATAGCACTATCACCATTAAACCAAATTCTGGCAATAAGCGGAATGACACCGCTATATTCAATGCTTCTCAAGCGACCAGCGCTTCTTCCAATCCTCGCAGAGGCTGGAATTCAACGAAGAATATTCTTCCGTTCCCGGGAAGAACAATTCAGAAAGTGTCAGATGGTGGAACTCAACATAGCGACGAAAACAAAAGAGATCTCAAGAGAACTCCAGTCAGTGACCTTTTCCGCTCGCGGTCTACTCCAGGAGTGGTTTCAAAGCAAGGAAATACAGCAAAGACAGCACTCAATTCCAGATCCAGTGCTGGCCTGCGGGATCTTGCAACGTTGCCAACGCACAACGTACCCCCAGTGCCTCCAGTGCCTCCGTTGAGCATGGTTAATACTACCAGCATGGTTAATACTACCGTGAGGCAAGTGATAGAAGATCCACTCACACCTGAAGATCAAGAAACCTCCCCATCCAGTGAAGCCTTCTTCCGCCCTCAATCTCATGCGGGCAGTAACGCAAGCGTGAAATCCATTCGAACCGTTCCATCGAATGCGACGATCAAAGCCACCGATCATTCCCATGCATCACCATTGCGCAATGAAATCTCAAATAATAAAATCGATCACACAAGAGGGGGAAACGAGCCTGACGTAAAGCCGCTACCGAAATCCTCGTTTCGCATTACTGAAAACAAAAGGGTGTTAAGCGAGGAAAGAAGGATCTTTCACTCGGGGCAAACGCTGCGCCCCTCCAAACCCAAAACATCACGGGTTTTAGACAACTTTCGTGGACTGTTCGGCAAACGGAAAGGCAACTTATCTGGAGTTACAGATGGATTTGATGTCCGGGGATCCAGAGCTCCTCAGGATGAAGAGAAGATTGGCCCCAAAAGTGCCTCCTCAGTCAAGAATTGGAAAGCGGGAGAAGAAAACAGAGAGACGAAACTGATGGGGGAAAAGTCATTTTCAAATTCCACGCTAAAGAAAACAGGCCCAAGTTCAGATGTCACCAACAAACGTGGTCAATCCATACAAAACAACAGAAGTCTGACGGTTACCGCTACCGGAAGTCCGATCGGCCCTGGTCGAGCTATATTGAACAACATAAACCGAATGGCTATATCAGGGTATAGCTCGAGACATCCAGCAGAGTTTCATAGCCTTCCTATTCAGCAGTCCATGAGACACTCTCCCTCAAACCAGGTAGCAACTGCCGACGTCTCTGGTTCAGGACCAGCGGAGCTTGAACCAGTGAAAGATTTGATTGACGAGCTCTTGAAAACGGCCTCTACCGAGGAGGATCCCACGAAACGAAAGACATCTATAAAGGTAAGCAAGTTCCCAGATGATATGATATCAAATTGTTGGATTTTGGCCGACTCATAGCTTGCTATTTCTAGAGGGCATTCTACCTTATGAGCTTGGTGAGCGCTCACTGTGAGTTGGAAAAAGAACTACGGGCAGCAGAGGTGTTTTCTATGGAAAAGAAAGTGGAAGTGGCCATCTCCAAGCAAACAGTTCTCGAGAGCTTCGCGGACATTCGAGAGCAGTGGCAGGAAAATGGCTCTTAACTGGATTGGCATAACTGGGTCCCAAAGCTACTCCTAATTAAGGAAATCCTGGTTATGATCCGCCCACGATATGCCCACAGTCTGATTAAGATCGTTTGAAACGTGGCAGCTTTGGACGTCCTTTGTCTTTTCATTTCCTGTCTTACACCCGTTTCTTCCATTTGTCCATCCCCCAAACCTCACAATAAATTGCAAAACTCCAACTGGGGCGAGCGCTCCCCTCTCTTGTTTAATTGTGGTCTGCGAGATACCTGCCATACTTCTCAGAAGACCTCACAAAATCAAAGAGAGGAAGAGGTCAGCTGCCTCTTGTCTTCCAATCTTCCCTTTTGTTTTTTTGTCCTGAGAGCCAAAGAAATTGTGTAATTTTAATTGGCAGCAGCAGAGCAAAGTTCAAAATCAAATTGTTTTTTATTAAAATACTCAATAATGCGAGCATACTCGGTAAAAACCGTTAAACAACGGACCAATGGTTTCCCACAGTGTATCAATATTCGGGAATATCCATTTTCCTACGAAAACACGAACAAATAAACGAAAAGGAAAATTGAACAAAAAAGACTCCACAAAGTGACCTATGCTCCACTATTAAGCCGCCAGTTTATCATTTTCTAATTATGTATAGGTTGTTTTATCGCCACACGTGACAAGGTTGTCTCCAAGCATTTTATGATTCATCAATACTTATCGTAGATACATACATGATACATGGAATTCTTATCCTATCCACTTTCAACATTCCCATCCCACATTCAAAAGTATTGATCTTATCGATCTCACCTCCAGAATTAGCATTCCTATTTCAATACTTGGCAGCGAAGAAAAACAGAAAGAACAGAAACAGTCAACGATCCTTTGATCAGCTTAGATTTGCAATATGACCAAGAATCGCAAGAACCAAAAAGTCAAGGTTGGTAGAGGGGAAAGAACAGCTTATTTTCATTCACCAGACCATGTCTAATATCATACCAGCGCGATAACGCCAGTTGCAAAGAACCCGCAGCAGGTATGCCAGAAGACAACAACTTGAATAACAGAACCACTCTGCCATCTGTTGCGGAGGAACCCACTCGTCGTACACACTGGCGTAAACCTGGCCCACGGCAATTTAACCGGCCCTGGAAGGGCAACAGCTATGGACCTCCAAGTCCCATCTTCTTTCCGTGCCCCAACGGATCCTCAGGCCCTGGTTACATGGGTTATTACATCAACATTCCACCCAATATGCATATAGCGCCGAGCACGAACAATTTTGATTCTTATCCTGTATGCGGCTCGTGCGCATACAGCCACTGGCCGGGGCCGTTCGTGGAAAACCATCCGTTTGCAGGTTACCATCGGGTAAGCGTCTGCTGTTATCATCAACTGTATGCTTCAAAAGGTGTCAATGGCGTATGCTAACAATGAACATTCTGTGGAAAGATACATCACCCGCCAATGGCCGACCAGAACGTTCGACAAGATGCGTGTGTTGCGCACTCANNTGAGTGCGCAACACACGCATCTTGGGATGACGTATTTCGCAGAAAGCAGTCAAGAGGTTGAATCATTCAGATACCAGGGGCTTCGTGCTGAAGCTCCTGAGTTTGTTCCAATGGGAGTTGGAAACCCGACCGAACCTTGGGTCCTGTGAGCGCGGAAAAGGCTGTTGTATAATTATCGTGGCCGGCGGGCAAACATTTATTTTGCAAAGAAAAAAGACATCTGGAACTTCGGAAATTTTTGTAAAAACAGACACGGGTGACGGGGCGTTGGGCGGAAGGGAGTATCACTTTTTTGGGCAGTCTTAATGAATCTGAATTCCAATTGCCGCAGCACTTTGTTTCTTGTACGAAATTTGCTTTTTGATGCCGTGTATGAAGCCCAATAGAACAACACAGGACCAGACAAGATCCATCCTTTAATGTACATGTATGTACACTCTACTGAAGAAAGATAAAGAACTGAGCGGGAAAAAATATCTAGGCTCGTCCATTATAACGTGACAAAGAAAAGCGATGAAAACGAAACCATGCTGAGAAATCTTGGGTATAATAAAAAATAAAAATAAAAAAGGTATATAAATGGCCAACGCAACTCTCCACCGAAAACCGTCCTTTTTTTAAACTGTGCTCGAAGATGGGATTGAATTAGCGGCTTCTGGCAGCTATTTCGTCTTTAGCAAACCCAACCAGCTGGCGAATAGGGCCACCTCTTCTCGCTCTTCTTTGACGTCTTGGCTCTCTGTATGGTGCTGAATTGCTTTGTGCGGGATAACCCTGTTGGCGATTGTTGGATTCTGGCTGCTGAGCCATAGGGACGTAGTCGGTCGCATAACCGGTTGCGACAGCTTCGGTGTCCGGGGGAGGCCGAACAGACAACGTCAACCCTACCCCAAGACAGATATAGACGATCATGATCTCTTCTAAAACGGACATGACGAGCTGGGCGGTCACATTTCCCGAAACCGTCTTGAAATTCGGGTTATTCGCAAAGACTACTAGAAGCGAGTACACCAGTCGAATCAGGAGGAGCGGGATCGAGATCCCCACGGCCAGGAGCAGGCGATGTTCACGATCCTCGATGCTACGGTAGCGGATGCTGACCAGGAACATCAGGAAGCACAATCCCACCCACGAGACGAGGAAAATAACGATGCCAATCTTTGTCTTGTCACTGACCTGGGCCAGGTCCGCCAAGGACGATGTATTTGAGGTCTGGCCAACGATGCTCAATATCACGGCAATTATCGTGAGCAGGCCGACTATACGGAAGATGTATGGGTTGATATTGTTCATTGTCTTTCGCTTGATGGAGTCATTGCTGTCCCTTATTTTAGTACAAGCGAAAGGGATCTTGGTTTACCGTAAGGAGCAGAAAACTTACGCTCGAGATAAAACACCAAGGCATCCCAAGAGCAGAGGCGATAGCCCAACCGAATTGCAAACAATCCATGCGACATACACGCCCACCGAGTCGTTGCTGAGAGTCACCAGGGAGCAGCATGCGCCGATGCTGCGGATGAGAGAAAAGATGACGAAGAAGATCCAACCTGCACTGCGTCCAAATCCATGACGAAAGGTCATCCACAGTGCCACGAAGATCGTGGGTACAAAGGCCACGAGTTGTAGGATCGAGACGCCATGTCGATAATCGACCGCCATTCTGATTGATGTTGTCGTCGTTAGTATCCTTCAAAAATATATCCAAGAGCACGGTAGGTTTTCAATGCCAGCATAATAATTCTCGAGGAAGGACGAGCGGGGTTAAATATCATCGGGCGCCTTTTTTCTTTTTTGATCTCGCCATTTCTCAAGCACAAGGCACTCCGGCCGTATGGGATGTCCATGAAAAAGCCACCAAAAAGCCTAGCGGAGAAGCCGATGGCGCATTGGATGCAAGCCAAATGCTTGCTTGTTTAGGAACCTGAGTTGATCTTTTGACGAAATGAATTCAGCTGTGGTGTTATTTAGGTAGTATTCTGTGGCTTATGATGAACATGCAGAAGTCCTGGTGGCGTTGTCGACAATGCAACCCCCATTTTTTCCAAAACCGTTTGTTGATCTGGGCCACGTCACCAATTGTAAAGTCGCGATAGGTTAATGCATAGTTGGGTGGGGTGCTAGAGAAGCGAAGCAAGCATAATAAAGTCCGATATGATATTAAAATCTTTACAGCTGAATCCATCATACCATGCATACTAATATATTCATCGAGTACAGCTCTCGACTGTTTGCTGAATTGTATCCTCCCATAGGCTATACAGTTTAAACGTTGATGTCTTCATTTAAGATAAGCGACCCCGGATGTTAGTATTGAGTTTTTTCATTGAACCAAACCATGTCTAGCAAACTAGCCCGCTGAGACTAACCACAGCCCGCACAGCATACCTAATACAGTAAGGTGGTTAATTACCCACAATTAGAACACAAATAGAACACAAATAGAACATAGAAATTCAAATTAAGATATCATAGCGTGGTGGCTAATTGCTTGTGGCGTAATCACTGTGCTGAAAATACGTAGGTGAAACTACCTAACTTCACGCGTATTATCAGAGGTTGAATTCCGTTCAAATAGTCTGTGGCTCGCATCATCACTTTGCGATTGTTGAATAGTACACCAAAATATTCCCCTGGTTCTCGTGATGGTATATTGTGGAAAACCCAGTAAAGGTTGCGGGGAATGTCGCGCCCGAAAGATCAAGGTAGGTCATAGGTCACGCAGACAGGGGCTCGTGTTGCATCCATTACTGATTCCGGTATGCAGTGCGATCAGGATAGGCCAACCTGTTCCCAGTGTAGAAGGGCCAATCGATCGTGTCCCGGCTACCGAGATCAATTATCTCTCATGTTTCGGGATGAGAGCCAGGCAGTGGTCCGGAAAGCCAGGGCAGCCGCCTCGGGACGACGCGGCGCTTCTCCAGCCCACAGTTCGAAGCCCCAGAGCTGTTCACCTGCAATGCAGCCCTTCACTCTCGCTCCCCAAGAGAAAGGGACAACTTTCTTTCTCAGCACATACGCATGGATGGGCGCCTCCAACCTGATTAAACGCGGGTTTGATTACTCACCTTCGTCGAAGCTACCGCTAAGCGAGAAGGCTTTGCTCTCCTGCATATCATCCCTCGGCATGGCTGCCCTGTCTGGGATCCAAAATTGCCGGTCTTTGAGGCTGACGGCGACACGAGAGTACACGTCGGCCTTGAAGCTGACCAATGCCGCACTGAGAGACAGTACGGAGGCTAAGACGGATGCCACTCTCACTGCGATCGTCTTGCTGTCCCTCTTTGAAGTATGACCCAACCCCCCCCCCACCTTCCGCTTGCTCGAGCTCGACCCTAATTTGCCCATGAGATTGTGACATGCAAGACGGCGGGATCGTTGGAAAACTGGACACAACATGTCCGTGGCGCCGTCGCTCTCATGGAGCTCCGCGGGATAGACCAGCTCTGTAGCGACACGGGCCTTCTGATGTTCTATGCATTGAGAAACTCGATCGTACGTCATCACCCCTCTCCCCTTCCCTGAAGATCCTCCTCCTCTTTTGGGACCTTCCCTATGGCCAGACTGACGGTTCAGCAGCTCATTGGATGTCTACAAAAAAGGACGGACATTCCACTAGCCCTTTTGGAATGGTCGAGCAAAGCAGCAACAATGCATCCGTCCTTCGAGGGGGCCACTGTTGATCAATTGACTCACCTCATCGTCAGACTAGTCAATTTCCGAGCCAACGTGAAAAGCCAAGTCCTCATAGATTGCGCAGAGATCCTATCCGTTGCGCACGAACTCGACCTAGAGCTGACAACCTGGGCTCACAATCTCTCACCAAGTTGGTCGTACCAGACGATTACTTGTCGAGATAACTGCTTCTTTCGTGTCTCCGAGTGTGACAAGCTCCGTCCTTATAATGGCCGCTATCACGTCTACAGAGATCTTTGGATGTGCAACATCTGGAACAACTACCGTTACGCTCGGATCCTTGTTAACGAGATCATTCTAAATCAACTCCAGTCTCAGGCTTCCCGGTCCACGACGCTCTCGTACTCCCGTGTGTTCCGAGATCATTGCCGCAGCGTTCGGGATGCCGCGCGGGAGGTAGCAGAAGATATCTGTTACACAGTGCCACGTCAACTTGGCGTTATGCCTCACGAGACCCAATGTCCATCTGGGCCCCAAAGTTCGCTTGGGGGCTTTACTCTTCTGTGGCCCCTCTATATAGCGACCATCATTGACGGACATCTGCATCCTCTCAGTCGATGGGTCGCCGATTGCTTCCAAGTGATCGCGCGCACCATGGGAATTGATCAAGCCGTGGCCCTCGCAACATTGCTGCCAACTGAATTTGGTGCCGCGGGATGGATCAACGATCTGGATGATGAATCGAATGACAATCAGGATCTGTACACATCCGGAGATTCTAATGACCTAACATGTTTGAAAACATGATGGAATCGCACAGTGGCAGGTTGGAAATAGCGCACAATCTGAGGAATTAGACATATTCGCATTTACGTATATAGGGAGAGCCGGATTCATGGGAGGTACTGGGAGTTTTTTTTTAAAGCTATGATAGTATGATATATGTTGACGGTGGCTTGTTTACATGAGCGGATTTGTACATTAATTGGTCTGATTGAATGCCCTTGATATCCCACCTTAGATATAGTGATTTATTACGATAATTCGAATGATATGATATGATATATAGGTAGTAATTAGTAATGACAGTATAGTACTGTTGCAATCATTTTAAGCTCCAAACTTTTTCTTCGTCAAAAACCATTGACTTTACAGGTGCACTACCCTAATCAGGTTAGTGGGCCGAATCGGCAAAATTCTATCTCAGACCGATCTAGCGTGCCTTCCGAACAGATCTAGATCAACACTAAATTTACATGCTTTCGGAAGGTGGGTTCAAGATAGACATTTGCCCCAAAATATGCAGTCTGAATAGTCATACATATGCATACTATCATACACGTACATATTTGAAGTCACTACTGCCTCGGGACCATACATACTCTACCTATCATATTGTATGACATCATGATACATTATATTAACACTAGACCGGATTTGTCATTGTCATTTGATATCCTCAAAGTGGGTGTCTCTATTGCTGTGTAACTAGAGTATGTACCTACTATATCCCTGCAATTGCTTGTTCTCAAGATTGTCCTTTGGGCCCGTGGGAGAACTATCATACGTCAATGGACTCGTCCTATGTTGTAGTTATCATAGGACAATAAAAGGTTATTACATAATCTGTGTGTTCACACCTTGCAGAATCCTCTTCTTTAAAAATAACCAATGCATTAAACCTCTTTAAATTAGCGTGGCAAGCCGGCCAAAACGTTTCAGATGATAAGGTTATTATTAATCGTCTATTCAACGCTAAGTTGCCCTGGAGCGAGTTAATTAACTTAATTTGAGGGTACATATAACTATAACTATAACCCCACGATGACTATTTTCTCCTTTCGGTAAAGCCTCCAACAGCCCTAAAGTTGCAAGCAACGTTTGTGCATATGTAGAACCGACTATTATTATGATACTAAGTTACATACGTAGAAGATTTGTCAGATGTCAGACATGTATCGATATCATATCCCAAGCCATTCCCTTGCTTTCAAGTTGTCATGAACATTAGTATTCTCGCCTGAAGCTTGCAGCTTCTAATCTATTCAAAACTTATATACACAAGTACACACCTATGTAATTAACACCTTGGACTAAAAGTTGTATGTAGAGGCTGGATAGCAATTGATCATACTCTCTGGAATAATTACTGGACATCAAAGATTTGATGATTGATGAATCCCGAGTGTATTATAGCCCACCTAGGTATGTATATGATAATGATATATGATAATCCTACTATTTTGGTATATATATATAGAGAGAGAGAGAGAACTGGTAATTGAGGCCTCAAAAGCAGCTACGTACCTTCATCAAGCTTTAAATAATAAAATTAAACAGTAAGTTAGTAACTATCTGATGACTTGAGCAGGGAAAGAAAATAATAAAAGAGCTCGAGATAGCATGTTATATTGGCCTATCCGCGGCCAGTTTATTAGTCCCCAGTTGAGAGAACGAGAGAAGAGACAAAATACGTCAAAAAGAAGTGCACAACGTTATAACATAAGTTAGAGGTCAGAGTAAAACAAATTAACCATGATGTTGGTGGCTTAGTATTATTAAGCTTACTGTGATCAGCATGATAATGTTTGTACCTTGTACCACAGGTTGACACCATCATCAGTATTATGGACATTCCACTTATCCACCCGCCCTAAGCTTATTACCCTAGCCCATGCCTTGACCTTTAATCCATTCTCAATGCCACGAAAACGGCGTCCCAAAAACGGCTGCCAACTCATCCGGTAATAGGTATCATTCACTTCCATCCAGGGACAAGGGACGGGCGGCCAAAAGTGGAGGCTAGTTCTTCCATATGTGAATAGACTAGTACTAGCATACACCCATGTTAAGATCCAACTTCATATTGTGGCAGGAGTAGGGGAGGGGAAGAGAGAAGAGAGGCGGGGAGTTGCAGCACCGCGGCGGAGAGGAAGGGTTTCTCGCCAGCTATGATATAGATTCTCCTCTTGCTAGTTAGCTTTTATCTGCCTATACTGGATCGGGGGTCATACTTAGGGATTTTTATATCAGGGAGGCGGCGGCGTAGGCGGAGAGAGGGAAAAGGAGAGAGAAAACAGTTCTTGCAAATCGAGGATTCCCCAGCAAGGTACAAGGTTACAACTTACGGAATCGGCGACTAAGCAATGACGATGGATTGCAAATTTCAATGCTCTCTCTATGACCTAGAGCTTGTCTGAAATTTTGAATCAGACGCCGTCTCTGTCCCGGAATCGCCACTCCTTCAGCCGCTTCCCAGTCCCGAAGCCACAAGGAGATTGCGCAAAAGCCTGGATACGTGCTTTCGTGTAGAAGCCTTACGCTGGCGGAACAACGAAGTCGATAGGATAAGACGTGGTCTTATTCTCGGAGAATCCATAGATGAGTGGACGACTGGTGCGAATGCTTGGAATGTCTGTCTCCAAGCCAAGCCTTCTCGAGAACACGCGATACTACGACAATAGGCAGCCCTAAGTACAGTCAACCTTTCCCCTATCGTCAAGACTCAACGAGGTTGTCACGATTCACCGTTTCATCGTTACGGCTCTATCACGCGCCCCGGACGCCCAATTGGGTTATAAGCTGCTTCCAAGATAATCCTCCTAGGCAGCTCTCTAGGCAGACCTCTGACAGCTCACTGAAATACTGGCATACCAGAGACAACGGAGCCTGGCCCTGGCGAAGGAGCTCGAACCTCAAGGCACAATGTATATAAAGGCCATAGATTCTTGATTTGGTAACTGCCCATTCCATTCACTATGGTAGTAGCTGCATCATCAGGCTCCTCGACCGTACCAGCATGAAAAGCCGACGGGTAGAGTATCCTATTAATAACATTTGAAGCTATCTGATTACATTTTGAAAAACTTAATGCCTGCGTTTTTATCAAGGTTCTATCTATACCTATCTTGATTCTTTGGCTCTACGATGTCATCATCTACGTCAAGCACCTGAGGTGACTATTCTATGACACCGGCCGAGGTTTTCCCGGCGTTACATATTTCTCATATCACTGCTTGTCATTCACTTTGAATCCTTTCCCAATCCTCGACTCCGAGCCCTCTTCGCTAAGTCCTCTTCCTAGGGGCCAGCACAGCTCATGCTTTTATACAATATCATAACTAGCCATAAAGATACTCTTCTTACCCTTGAGCAAAAATTAAAAAAACTCCAGTCGGATCTACATATGTGTCGCCTATCATAATGCCCAAAGAACAGTGTATCCATCAGGCAGATTATGTCGCGCAATTCATTATTCACTGCGTAGATTCAATTTGAAGCCCCCAGCGCCTAACTTACATGCTGATCGGCATGGTAATGAGCTCACTTTGTCACCTCAGTAAGCTTTACAACAGGTAAGTTATTACGATAATGTTGGCAACGAATGGAGTACTGATACCTAGCTACGATAGGATCAACACTCCTCTCCAGGAGCTCAAACAGAACTCGACGAACCCTTCTTTGACACGACCACCAATTCAACCAGTCGTGGCTGTCCTAGGAAGCGCGCGAGCCTGGCGTCCCGAGTCGTCCTCTGAATAAAATGAACAGAGATCACGGGATCAGGAAATGCACAGTTGCCAGCTATAGGGTAGGTGCCCTTGAACCTTAAAGCCTAGACGCTAGGAAGTCCTGATTCGATGAAAAGACCACGAGAATCGATTACGATGCAATCGATCACTCCCATGCCTATATCCCCTCTCTGCCAGATCCTGACATAGGAGTGAAGCTGTTTTTCATGCTCATCATGAGCTGAGCAAATATCGATGTCGATATACTCGCGGACTACAACATACCCCACAGCTGGGATAATCTTCGGCTCCAATCGTTTGACAAAGATGAGGGCAGCGAGGGACAAGCAAGTGCAACCGAGCTGGATTCGAAGGAATAGCAAAGTTAAACGCGACGATAATCAAACGGTCGACTCAATGCAAAGCTTTCCGCACGCGTCCCATGAGGTTTTCGAAAGTGGCCGAGCTCCCAGTTTGTTGGCTTATACAGGATGGACTCTGAAATGGTTGGAACAAGACGGGCAAAAATTGCCACCAGTGCGGTTGCTTTACGACGGGGTGTTGAGAGTCGACCAGAAAAAAAACTCAGACAGTTACTGGACAGGGCGTATACCTCGGTCCATAGAACTGGTGTATGTTCTGAGATCAATTGATATGCCTGCAGTGTATGGCTAAAAAGCTATTCCCGGGTCAAGTTCGTCCACCGTTACACGCATATTGGGGAAGGCCAAGAAGAAACTCAGGGTGGTTCGGGGACACCACCTTTCGCTTACCTCAGATTCTCAGGCGTTGCGCGGGCTGTGATTGGTTGGCGGGCGGGCGGGGGAGTACTCAGCTTCTTCCGAGGCCTGAGCTTCTGAGGCAAAGAGGCTAGAACTCTGCACCTGTTGGGGGAAA
>NPHW01002851.1:0-27056 GCA_002240705.1 Elaphomyces granulatus
CCCGTAAGAGGTTGCCATGGCGGAAAGCAATTTTCATACACTACTTCTTCACAACCTAAGTCAACCTTTACATAATGATTAAAAGATAGCATGCCATCGTCGAACTGGTATAATTACATACACTCCTATCATGGTACTTTACGTAATGTGGATTTTACCTAACTTCTATGTCTATATTAGTGAAAAAAGAACCCTATGCCGTGCTTTACGATACCCACGGGCCACGTATCAAGATCAACATCCATCGTCTTTGATATGGGGTACTCGCAATCCTTACCTGAAAGTCTTGAAAATGTAAATCTTTTACTGGAGGGCTCAGGACCCCGAAGGACGCAATCATTGATATTGATCTCTTGGTCCGAAAAGTGGAGAACGAAGTTGCCGAGATATGGCTATTTATAATAAGGTTGGGCTATCATTTTTTAAGGGCATCGCGTGCTTGCACTGTATGTTGAGTCTTGACTTGCATGCATACATGAGATATGCTGTGACCATTCAACTGGGACAGAAATGTGCTATGACCGTTATATGCGCAAAAGGGTCAAATATAATATGGGTAAGAGTCTGATTCTGATTATACTTATTAGTATTTCATTTAACTCAAAGAATAACTTCCTCTTTGGCACCTCTAGAATATCTCCCTCTGGCCTCCTACGAATCGGGGCAGAAGATAGGATCAAATCATTACTCGGGGATATAAGATTTCCGAGCCGATATATATTGAATTCGGAGATGCATGCCTCCGCTGCTCAAGCTTGATAGTCTCTCATTCACCTGACTACTACTATGTACGGTAACTACTAGTCCAGATTTCCTTCCTTCTCTCCCACTCTCCATCGTCCTTATCCTCATCCTCATCCTCATCCTCATCCTCATCCTCATCCTCATCCTCTGAGATCCTCATCTTTCTGAACTCATATCTTGTCTAGAATTATAACCATGTTTCACCAGGCAATTGGACGTTTGCCGCTGCCAGGCAAGTGTGGCCACACCGATTAGCTCTGATTGTAAAGCTACATAATTACTAACAATTCAGCAGGTCGATCGCGGAATCACTGCCACAGCTTCAAAATTCAGGTAATACTCGTAGCACCTACCTATTCGCTTCCTATGAGCGAAGCGAATAGGTAAGTGCTACGAGTAGGACAGATCCTTAGACGGACATGACACTCCCGGAACGGATGCTGAAATGAAGGTCGCGGAGATTCGAGACTCCATTTGGAGTCATTGTGACCATTGTGAGACACGTGCGATGGCTCCGGCCAGTTTCGCTGTTAATAGTTGGGCTTCGAACGCATGGAACGGCTACTTTACCGAGACCAGGGACGTAAGGGACGGACCGAGCATCAACATCGGAGTACTGACTGTAGGTAAGTGACTATAGCAGTGAATAAAATTGGCCTTAAGCCCGTCTCAATGAACCTCGCCGTCATCAAAACTGGTCACAACACACACTCTTTACTTGCCACAACAGTAACACACACAATACTCAGGAATATGAGATTTCTGAGCCGTTACATTATATATCAAATTCGGAGATGGCTTCGCCGCTCAAGCTCTCGATACCTAGTAGTCTATCACTCACCTGACTACATACTACGGTAACTAGTCCAGATTCCCTTCCTCACTCCCATTCATCGTCCTCATCCTCACCTCCTTAGTTATCCGTCATCCATCTTCTGAACTCGTATCTCGTCCAGTCGAATTGCAAACATGTTTTCACCTGGCACTTCGACGTTTGCCGCTGCCAGGTAAGCCACACCGCTTAGCTCTGATAAAGCCATTACTACATATTAACAATTCTGCAGGTCTCCATAGAAACGCTGCCACTTCCGGCGCCGGCAATAGGACAGATCCTTAGTACTGAGAGTGACACTACTACCTACCACCAACTGAAACGAAGGCCGCCGAGAAACGCCTGAAAGTGAATATATATCAGCAGTGGCCTGAAGCCCGTCTCAATGACGTCTCTGGTTACTCGGATTATCATGATAGAGGATCAATACTCAGGAATATAAGGTTTCAGAGCCAATTTCGATCGAATTCGGACCTCCAACCCGAGGTCAAGCTGACTATCATTCACCTGACTACTACGGTGACTACTAGTAGTTCAGCTTTCCCTCCTTCTCTCCCGTTTTCCATCTTCCTCTCTTCCTCGTGTGTCTGAACTCATATCTCGTCCAGAATTGACCAAGTTGTCGGTCCTTCGCTGGGCTGACGGAGGCAGGTAGGTAGGCCACACCACACCGCTTAGATCCGATTGCAAAGCCATTATATTAACATTTCTGCAGATCGTATAAACACTGCGCCCACTCTCGAGTCTCGGCAATATTGAATACGATTATACCCCTAGTACTGAAACTATGATAACACCCCTAATATGTAACGCAAAGGTCGTGTAATAACTTGGACCAAAGAAGCAGTCACCAAGCTAGAGGTTACAACGGCAGTGAACCTATATATGATAGGTAACTTGAAGATCGTCTGAATGATACTGTAGTATCTTCAAACAAGAGAGCTACATAGCGCCCACCAAGGACGTCGAAACGTTTTCTGCACCGTCAGTGCGCAGCAGTGATGCATTCGGTTGCTGCACTACTTATCGAGAAACGGAATCAAATATTCTACAGATCTTTCTTTCGATGTTATTATTAAGAATAGTACCGAATGCATAAATCACTGGTGGCCAGATTTCAACACATACTACTATGTAATTATCAAATGTCCTTGGCCGTAAGTAATCTTCTTCTTATATATGTAAATGTTACCTTCAGGCTTCTAATGATGTTGAAGATTTGATAGCTCTCTACCAAGCATATGTGAGCACTAGACTACTAGTCCAACAAGCCCAAAAGTAAGACCTTACAGAAGGTGTCAGACGCTCCGTTAGGGGGCTGGGTCCACAAGCAGGCAAGAATACACAGACAGCTATACTATATTTAACTCCACCATCTATTGATGAGACGCTGTATGAACTATTTGACAGAAGCCATATATGTATACATATACATAATATAAACCACCTATCGTGATGGTCTTTTCCTGAAACTTGGCGACACAGCATGCGAAATACCACGCGAAATACAACATATCATTACGGAAGGGCCGCTCTTGTCAGTGGCACTCTATTTCCTCAATTTCGTCACTAGAGTCACTTAACAATTGATCTTATAACCAGAGCCCGCGAAATATCCACAAAATACGGAACTTGGAAGGGCCAGGAAGGCAGGCATGATCACGGGTTTGGTATTCTCCTATCATACCATCATAGGTAGGAAATGACTTGATCTTAAAAATATGAGGGTCGACTTGTTTACGGTTAGTTCACGCTGTTAATGAGTTTGTTGCCTGGTATGATATCCAACTGTCTCTGCATACTATAGCAGAAACTTGAAAGCCCTGTAGATGTACTATTATCATCTATAATAACAGTCCATTACCATTATGAACAGTGGTAATAATGCACTGCACAGTTGATTGCCCTTCAAGTTCTGAAAATGTAAATCCGAACTTTTTACCCTGTATTTATTTATTGTATATGTATATGCAAGGGAGCATTGGTTGATCTCATGCTCGGTGATTCGACAAGCCGAAAGAGGAAATATAGAAATCTACACCCGTTGCTTTATTTTACTTTCTTGTTTTGTCTTATTGATTTTGTATGTATTTTCTTTTTCCCTTGCGTTCCCTTTATTGGCGTATCTCGACGCAAAAACATTGCTCTTTGGCAATTGAAACCCCCACAGGGCCCACTCTTGGACGACGACTGAATAGCGGAACGACCATCTCTCGCTGTAAGTGTCTCAGGAATGAAAAAAAAAGGAAAAAAAGGAAAAGGAAAAGGAAAAGGAAAAAAAAGGTCACGTTACATATTGATAGCAGGTATTTCCTAGGTATACCCACATCCGCCTATAGAATGGAAAATATTTTTCTATCGCGGAGCACCAAAAAGGGGCATTAACAGTTGATGGGACAAACGAACTATTTATTTCGAGTTCCCAAACGCGTGTCTCGCGCTCAGAAGCTTCACATTATTTGAAAACAAGTAGGGGGAATGAAGAGTGCTTGCACAAATCAACCCGGCACAATCCTATCGTCATTCACTGGATGTTAAAGGGGGAAAGGGCTAATTGGCATCGTCCACATCCGATGGCGGAGATATCACCCGGACCGGAGGATCTTCAAAGGATGTACTGGTAAAAGGGGCCCCAGCGTCATCCGGGCTGTCCGCCGAAGTGCCTAGACGGATCTCGGAATCGCTAAGGTCACCGCCCCGGACAGCTTTGTTGCTCGAATTATCGTCGAACTCGTCCTCATCCTCGGATCCTGGAGGCGCCTTGGTAATTTGGGAAGTATCGGCAGGGTCCGGGGCTGGTTCTAATGGCCACATATTCTCGAACTGAAGCGAAGCTGGGTGGATGGTTTCATTAAAGATATCATCGACAAGTTCCATGTCCTCACAGGGAAGAGTCTCCAAGGTTTGTTCTCCGGACGGCAAGCCATTCGAATATTCTGGTGGCATGACATCGTCCTCATCCTCCCCGTTCCTCACTTGGGTTACGGCTCGCAAACCACCAACTCCCGCTTGGTGAGCTGCTCCGACTCCGATTAAGGCGCTCGACGACCCATTGCGGGAGGAGCCACCGAGACGCCGGCCTTCCCCCGGCGGTGAGTCAGTACGCGATCCAGTCGGCGAGTCCGAGTCTGTGGCCGGTCTGACGGAGGACTCTGCAATGTTTTGGAGGATTCTACCGCCTAATGGACTTTCAGACCGCCGACGGTAGAAGAGAAGGTATGCGGCAGCAGTCACGGCTTTTTGAGGATCGATAGATTTGGAGACATGAGAATCTGCAAAGAGTTAGCAAGAGGATTTAGTGATAACAAGCTGGGGTGTTTTGTTCTGAAATATCGCCTAGACATACCGTTATACTCATTCCATTCATTGGTCAGAAAGTTCTTTGAGTACGCAGTGTAGTGCCCGCCACCAAGTCCGCCATAATGATTGTCGACGGCAAAGAGATCATACAACGGGCTTTTCCCTTCTTCGGGAGCAGCCACGCGACCGGTGAGATCTAGTCCCTCGACGGGGAAGTCGACAAAAACATCGAGCTTGTCCCGAAAACCGCGGTTGGCGCTGAACCGCTTGAGGTGCATCACGAGAATATCAGGGACCTTCCAGAGCTCGAACTTTTTGCTGGCGCGGCGATGCTCCTTGCAGCGAGGACAAAACCAGGCGTCATTCTCCGACAGGATCTCCTCCTTCCCGAACTCATCGAGACACTCCTCCAAGGTGATCCCTCTCTTCTTTCGGGTTTGCCGTAGTTGGCGTCGTTTGGCCAGTTCCGGGTCTGGTATGCGTTCGATATTGGTCCAGGTGGGCGAACCACGGAAAGCATCATGGCCACCAGTCCTCGCGTCAGCGCCAAACAGTGCATCTTGCTCGTGCTCCTTCCAATCGAGGACGATGCCCTCGCCGGGTCGAATCAAGGGCCCGCGATTGTTCTCCGACTGGACCGCCCCGGTACGGCGACTTCGCTTGGTCGAACGGGAATATCGGTTGAGGCCGGCGCCGGAATAGAGATCGGAATCACTTTCGGATTCGCTGACCTGACGACTTTCCGCGACGTTGTCGGATCCGTCGGATTCTTCGGTCACTTTGGGCAAGTTTCTGTTGACGGGTTCGGGAGCGTCATTCAGCTCATCGTCATCGCTGCTGGCGGGGCTGTTGGTGTGGTCGGCAAAGTGATTGAGCATCTTGGGTCGGCGGTATGCTGGCGTGGCCTCCGGCTTCTTCTTCTGCAGTCGGGATGAAAGCAATGGGTAATCCCGGTTCTCGTCCAGCGAGGAAAAGCCGTGGGGGATGATTTCCGTGGTGGACGTGACCACCTTCATATCGAATAAGCTGCGGAGCTTGGAGGGAATCAAGGACCCCGGTCGAAGCACGGGCGGGAGCACGCCGTTGCTTTTGCTGGCCGAAGAACCAGCCTCCCAATCGCCATTGTGATCCGACGCATCGCGCATGGAAACGTCGACGATACTGTCCTCTCCTTCCACCGAGGAGGCCTTGATCTTCGAGTCGGCCGAATCGGCATCCTCCTCATTCATCACCACGGTATCGGAATCGGGGGCTTGCTCTTCGGGTGGAGTGCCGAACATCTCGTCTTCTTCGCGGAGGATATCACGGGTCGTCAAGGTGGCGACCTTGGCGAGGACCTTGCGAAGAATACTGTCGTAATCATACGCCTCTTCCCGGTAGATGACGGCGAACGCAGGGGCCCCAAAGAGTTGTCGGGATTGGTAGCGAGCATGGAGTTTGACGACACGGTTGAAGATGGGGATGAGGAGCCGATCGGCCTTGGGGGAATCGAAACTGGGGATTTCCTCACTGTCCATCTGACTGAAAGAGAGCATCGAGAAGGTCTTTTTGGGTTTATCAGGATTGTAGTTCGTGGGGACGCAT
Organism: Elaphomyces granulatus; assembly: GCA_002240705.1. Classification (NCBI taxonomy): domain Eukaryota; kingdom Fungi; phylum Ascomycota; class Eurotiomycetes; order Eurotiales; family Elaphomycetaceae; genus Elaphomyces; species Elaphomyces granulatus. The sequence goes on from NPHW01002851.1 coordinate 6,461, forward strand.
TCCACTTCGAACATGCCAATCTCATCGCTGGTGGTGATCTGGCACTCGGCCATGGTGCTGGTATTGTCAAAGATCTTGTAGAACTTGGCCTTGTAGACCTCGGCCATCACCAGTTTGAGGGGATCATAGTTCGTCTTCTTCGCGATGAGCTCTTTCAACGCCTTGACGGTGGCGTTCTTGTCGATCTCCACATCGATCAGGACCGGCGGCTTATGGAGTGGGAAGTAGAAGATCTCCTTGGTCCAATGATTCTCAATGGGGAGTTGGAGCGTCAGGTTGTTAAAGGGGTCGAAGATGATGCTGACTTTGTCACATACAGGACAGACCACGGTGGACTTGTACATGCCGGCGAAGAGGTCGGTGATGACGGAATCGTTTCGGGCCTTGTAGATGTCCCAGCACTGGTCCGCAAATTCGTTCAGGGCAACGGGGTCGTGGACCATTTTGTCGGTGGAGTCGGGCTTCTCGATGTACGGCTTCTTCTGGATCCGGTTGAGGTCTTCTTGCAAGCCGTCCAACAGAAATAGAAGAAACTCTTGCGAGTCCTGCTGACCATACCCCGAAAAGGCGGGGCCATATCGTCCGACTGTCTGCTTGAGCTGGCGAGGTGGGAAAGAAGACGGTCCAGATTCGTCATACATCATGTGCAGCAAATGAGCATAAGCTCTGGCCACATCGCCATTATGGGAGAGGGGATTATTGGGATTTAAATCTTTTTTATAGACGTCATCTACCATTTTGGTTGGGAATTGACCAGCATGTTAGTGAACGAGCAACGGCGGGAAACAAGAAGGGGGGATTGTCAGGATTCAAATTGGGGGGAGAGAACGAACTTAGAAAGTAGTAAGTCAGCTCTTCTACGCTCCGCACGCACTGAAGCGCCGAATTCATGTAGCAGGTATTGCCCAAATTACTCAGACCGGTATTGCCTCGAGGTTTCCCATCCTTGCGTCGTCCACGCATCGGTTCGAGAATGGGCGATGAGCGCCCGCTGGCCGACGCACTCTTCGACTTGAGTTTACTCGGGACGGTCTTCGTACTATTAGGAGCCAGGGAGAGTCGATGGAGGGTCTGCTTGGAAACATCGGACACCCATTCTCCACCGCCTGGCCCACCGATCTGCTCTTCCAACAGGACGACATCATTTCCACTTAGGCCTGCCAGTTCTAGTGTCATGCTGCCATTGTATTTCTCGTTGGCGGTATTATCGCGGGCATCTTCCAGGAGTTCCCGCTGCGAACCCTCGGTGAGGGAAACAAACGTCTGGACATCCAGGGACAGACTGTTGCCGGCATGTGGCACCAGGGTGGCCCCGGGTTGCGGCGAGCTACTTCGCGAGGCGTCCGGGGTGAGGGCACCCGGGGTGTGTGCACTCCTTAGACCACCCAGGATCCTCCAGACCCGAACCTTGATGGAGAGGTCGATGCCGACCAGGGTCTTGACATGTCGGAGCCATTTCTGAAAGCCGGTGTGCCGGCTGGCGAGGGTCTTCACCGGCGAGGAGCTCTTGTCCTTCGCCGCCGGCAGGGAGACGCCGGCGGCGGCAGGGGTGGCGGTGGTGGTCGGACTGGCGGAGAGCTTGAGGATGGTAAAGACGGGCGGGTTGATCTCATACTGCACGTTCTCCGTCGAGCCGGCCGGGCTGGTGTTGTGGGAGTAGCGCACAATGGCGGGGGACCGGTCCGCCAGCCCATACCATGTCATGATGCGCTCCCAGGCCTCCTCGGGCACGATCTCAAAGTCTTCCCCAAACTGCAATCCGGGGCGGAGCGGGACGAAGGGCTCCCCGGCTTCATCGTCGAACGAGGGGGTCGGGTCGGTTGCCCAGACGAGATCGGTGTTGTTGACGGGACCAATGTCCCCTTCAGCGGCGCTTTTGTCGATCTTGCTGCCGCGCTGCGGCTGCGAACTCCGGGACAACACTCGATTCAGCCAGCTGGTGGACAAGACATACCCCTTTTGCTTCTCCTTCAGCGGACAGGTCATCAACTCGGTGACAATCTTCACCTGTTCATCGATGGAGGGCATCGGTTCATGCGCATCGACGGACTCCGGCCATTTGATCTCCTCACCCGTCGCGGTGGGGGCGATGTCGGTAGACCGGCTGGATGGGGTGGGATACAGGCTCTCCACGCTCCTACTTGCTTCCTCCCCGTTGGGAGTGGGTTGTGGCGGGAGATCCTCGGCGGTGGTCGTGGCCGTCGTAGTCGTGGTGGTCGTGGTGATCGTGATGATGGGGTCACTGCCGTCGTGATAGTGGTCGTCGATGGGGGTGTGGTGCTGGTGGTGGTCCCCGTCTTCATGGCTCTCTGCCAGATTTGCACCGATCATGTCGATGACAATGGCTCTCCGGGGGACGGACAGGGGTTCAGACGAGGGGAGTTCGACCTCTTCCACCGCAGACGGCTCTTCCCACTCCATCCGCAACACATCGTCATCGCTCTGCGGTGGTTCGTGGTGGTCATCCATGATTTCCGACACGCGTCGTTTCACGCCCGGCGACGACGACCTACTCCCCTCTGCCGGTTCCTGCGACGGTCCTCCGCCGTTGGGGAGGGAGAGCTCAGATCCGGACATCTCCCCGGTCGGATCCCTCCTCGGGGCGGACAACCCGACCGACCCGGCCCCCGACCGCGATGATATACCTCGAAGCGTTGTCCACGGTCTAGGTCTAGCGCCCAGGACCTCGTCCTGTAGGTGGGCGGGGATATACCGGGGGGAAGGCGACGCGGAGGACCGAACGCTGCAATTCGAGTCCGAGGGCGGGAGCGCGGCGGGTGGCGGGCGAGCAAGAGATGGGGATGAGGACAGGGAGAGCGGGAGGGAGAGGGACAAGGACGGAGACCGAGACGGGGACGGAGACCGAGAGGGAGCGGCCAAGCGGTGCTGTTGGTGATCGAGATGGGAAGGGTGACCGGAGTCGTGGTCGTGACGCTGTGGGAGAAGATTGAGAGGGCCGCCGGGTGGTCTGTTGCTGGCGCTGGTGCTGGTGCTGGTGCTGTTGCTATTGCTCCTCCTCCTGCTCTGCGGACTGGCGGCAACGATGTCTGTCTGCACGTCGATGGTGTCTGTGTCTGTGTCTGCTTGGAGGTACGGGATGGGATGTTCAGGGTCGGGGACCACGTCGGTCGGAGCGTGCCTGGCCCGTGTAGAAACGGTGACACCCGAGGGGGTTCGTGGTCGGCGAGGCTCTGCAACCTTGCGTCGCTTTGTGGAAGACGTCGTGAAGGTGAGCTGCGCACGCACGGTGGCAGCTCGGGAGTTTGCAAGCACGGACGGATCCGTGTCGGGAGAGATGCTAGAAGGAGAGACGAGATAAGATGAGACGACGCGACGAGACGGAGAAGACACGGAAGAGAGATCTTGTGGCGGACGAACCTGTAGGAGGAGAGGCGGGTGAAAGAAGAGATTTGTCGTTCAACACGGAGCTGCCAGGGACCGGGTCGATGATCGGATTTATTAGCCTTGGACTATTCGCGGTTGGGTCCGTTTTGAGTGGTGATTGGGTTGTAGTTATTATTGGTGTTCTGATAGTTGGTGGTGGTGATGGTGGTTAGGATGGTTGGTGATCTATATATGTACGTTTGGTACTTCTCGAGAAATCTCGACTATGTATATGCACAGGACCCGTGATTCAATCCAATCAGATCAGGTTTGATGCTGGAAAACGACGGCGGTTCATCATCCTTCCAAGAGCGGTGAGCGGGGAAAAAGTGAGGATGATGGGTGGAGGAGAAGGGAGGAGGTAGACAGTATGTATAGAGAGGGAGAGGACTTCACGATGGCTGGTGAGGGAGAAAGGAAAGGGAAGAGGGAGAAAAAGAAGAACAAGGAGGAAGAAGATGTAGTTATGTAGTAGGTAGTAGAGAAAGAGAACAGCCGTGAAGGTGAAATTGGACTTGTTGGTCTGAAGAAGATGATGAAGGGAGAGGAGGAGGAAGAAAGAACTTTTGAGATGTTGGAGGATGGATGCCTAGGTAGGCAGGTACCAGAGCTCTGGTACATGGTTTTTTGCCTAGGTTAGATAGGTACTAGAAGTATACTCTACCTAGTATTATGTCAGGTGGTCAGTATATATAACTTTCTCACATCAAGAAGTCACCACCATAAACTTGATAAAGAAAAGAGAAACAAAACAAAACAAATTATTACTAGTTATGTACAAGATGATGACAATGAGAGAAAAAGAAAGAAAAAGAAACCAAACCAAACTAAATCGAATCGAATCGAAAGAAGGAAAGAAAGAAAGAAGAGAGAACTTGGAAGTGACCAACCGTTTGCATCTTGTAGCTAACTATTCTATGTATCACATATATGATATGATAGAGTACGGGTTTGTTTCATCCTGACCAGAAAAACCTCATATCGGCCCAAAATGGCAATAAAAATAGCTACATGTGGTCGTTATTATAAGTTATTATTATAAGTGAAACCGTTACAGACTCACAGGTATGTAGGTACTACAATAGGTAGGTACGTGTATATGTAGACTGTACAAGTCGGGACCCGAGTCGTTCAATAATGTGTACCTAGTATATAATGGAAGATTAATAAATAGATGAATGAATGATAAATTGACGACCTTGGGATGTCTCAAAAGTTAGATTCATGCATCAATTATACAGTTTGATATGTATCTAGTGCATAAATAAGGCATCCTATACAAACCCAAGGGAGAAATCTTTACCTGATTCTATGTACGACTGGTATCAATGTCTTTTGTGTTTATTCCTTTTTGACCCTACTGTATTGTAGCATCAAAGTGACTCTTGAGTGAATGAATGAATGAACGAATGAATGAACGAATAACCAATATGTATGATACCTATATAATAATAATATAAAAACACTTGCAATCAGTGCTCGACTCCTCATTTCCGGCCACCCAGGAGAGCTCAGAGAACACAAATGATATATGTAATGTAATCAATAGTTAACTATTATATTAGTATAGTATGCCTTTCCATTCCTCCCAATTGAGCTTTATAAAAGACATATACACTACAGGCACACAAAAAGATTCCCCTAGAGAGGCATCCGGAAAACTACCTTTACAAGGCTACAATCTTGTCCACCTCTTCTTTCGCCTCCGTCCACGTCTCCAGGTTCTTCCGTGCCCAGTCAAGATGGCAGCGCGAATATGCGACCTAAAAACAAGTGAGAAAAAATAACCAAAATAAAAAGGAAAGGATAACGTCTAACACATACCATGTAGCGGCGGAGGTCTTCCTCCTTTTCCTTCTGAAACCGCTTCAGATCCTGCAGCACCCCGGCGCTGGCATCCTTGACGTCCCTCTCGGAGATCTCTAGCGCTTGCTCCAGCTACAGGCAAAAGGTTCAGTATCAATTCGATCCCCACGGCCGAAAAGGCACAGATTCAACGACATCCCGTACCTGTACCAGACTCTCCTTCGTTTTCCCAATCTGATCCCGTCGCGTCCTCTCCGGATCGACATCGACAAAGCCATGGACGGCGTGACTGATCCTCCCGAAAATCTTGTTCGTCACAAAGTTGCCACTCGAGCTTTTACGGTGGACCGGGGTGTTCGCGGGGGGCCCAGTGGATTGATCCAGCCCCCTTTGCGGTGACCCCTGCGACGTGGACGGAGCATCGCTATGAGTCGGTGGGAAGTCGGAATCAATCGAGGCAGTATCTTCAGCGCTACTTCGTCGAGCGTCGCTTTCACGGTCCTGGCTGCTTCCAGCGGACGAAGCAGACATAGATCGTTTGGGTTTCGTCGAAGGGACCGATGTGTTGTTCAGATACTGTTCAATCCGCTTCGCCTCAAGCTCACTCCTCTCTAACGAGTCGAGCAGAGACTTCTTTTTCGCAAGTTCTTCTCGCGTCATCTCTTCCTGTACTCTTTTAAGCACACGGTATCGAAGTACGCTACGCACTACACTGGCAAACTGGGCGCTTTCTCTCATGGGTTCTGCGAAGCTTGCGCTCAGCGAGGACGAGAGTTCCTCGGTTCCGATATACGAGGTATCTGCCGCCTGACCAATCCGCTCTATCGCCGCGGCCACCGTTGGGGATTGTTCCGACAGGGAGAAGCCGTTATACCGTGACCCTAGCTCCATCAAGTCCGCTGACAGGGAGGACAGATGAGCCAGCGTCCGCCGGTTCACCTTCTCGATATTGCCCTGTAGGAGCAGTTCCAGTTCGCGTGTTGAAGCCTCAAAATTGACGAAGTAAGGATCGAGGTCCCTTTCACTCAAGGTGCGCGACGTCGGAGGAAACCGACTGAGAATCTGCGGCCCAAAGGTCGGGTGTGATGCCGTGGAGGCAGCGGAGGCAAAGTCGGGTGGTGAAGTAGCCGTTCCGCTGGCCGTGGTTCCAGAGGCAGACTTTAATTTTGCAGATGAAGATGGAACCGGTAGCCAGGCATGTGCCGGAGTTGGGTTCGCTGGATCGAGAGGAGGAGCTTTGAGATTGTTCTTCGGCACCGATGCGGCAGGATGTGAATGCAAAACCTCACTCTGCACAAAAGAGAAATCAGAACAGCTGCTTCTTCGAATGCATTGTAGTCCCTCTTTGCACGTACCCAGCTGACGTTCGGATCGAGAAATCTCCACCACACTCCGTCCTCCCGCACCTCCTTCATCCGACGGCATCGGTTGAGAAACACCGCCAGCATGCGTTTTCGCAACTCGATGATGGAGGTATCCTCCTTTGCTTTCGTCGGTTTTGCAGCGTAGTCCGCCATGGTATGCTTCTCGGGTATTGGAGGAATGACGAGGGTCGGGTGAAGGCTGACCAATGTCTGTCGCAGGGAGGCAAATTCCGAATAACGTCGACGCACTTCTAGGTCCTATGTGTTCCGTCAGCATTCTAGTAGACAGATAGAACGAACTATGATCTCTGACCCCTGTTCGGATCGTATACACAATGAAACTCCCGCCTCCTTCATGATTCTTCCCGGCATCTGTAATGAGAATCGGCAACTCGGAGTTTTCGTAAAGAATCTGCTCGATGCGACTATCGTAGACGCCCTTCTTGCGACTATACTGACGATCTTTCTGGCCACCATATCCACCGGCGTCATCATCGTCACTACTCTCAGGCTGCTGCGAGACATAATCGGGAGGGTCTTGGGTCGAAGATCGCGATGGCGTCGACTCGCGGTCATAAGGAGCTTGGATCTAGTTAGCGGGCAATCCACGTCTGTCATTGGGGCCACTAACGGGGAGAAACTGCGGTCGAATGTAGTGAATCTGATAGATGAGGATCTAAACGATCAAAGGCGCCGTATGGATTGTTGTCTTCGTCGTTCCACATGATTGTTATCCGAACGGGGCAGCCTGCTCTACATATGATATGCCCCCCCACCGCCGTCTGAAAAGGTACCGTAGAGATCACAACTGGGGGAAGACACCCATTCAAGAAACCACCGCGGTGCTTGAAGAGGCTTTGACGAGAGGAAAAGCGTAGATCTGCAAGAGTCAGAGGAATATGATGCGATGCGATGCGATGTTACGTCGTCTCGGATGAGCTGGGAGCTCCGGCTCAATATGAAAGTAGCCCTTTGCCTTGTGGGTCCCCTCAGAGGATCTAACCAAAAGTGGAATGGAATGGTGGTGGTAAGGTAAAGGCGGTAGAACGGATATGGACGGTGGTGCGACAAATTAGGTATAGTGTGGAGTATATATAGTACGGATACTGCCCTCATTTTTTTTGGAGAAAGATGCCGCGGAGAAATTACGATTTAATTCGTCCGTAACCTGGATGTCTTTTAAGAGTCTGCAATTAATGTCACCGTCGCGTCTCGCTGTCGACCTTTCTACCTTCCATTATATAGAATGCCATTTTCTGTCTTAAGACTGACAGTAGAATAGTGAGTATAAAAATTATCCAAGTAGTCACCAGTAGATAGAAATATCTGTACAGATAAATACACAATTCCTTCACTATTGAGAGACCTGTAATCTCTTTTCTTTACCTGTCTTCCTGACCGAGACTATGTAACCGGTTCTGTCGAAGGTCACGATCACTGCCGCCGACGCAACCGGTATTGGCACTGGTGGAATTCCTAGACGTGTCCAAGGTCGACCACAGGGACAATTGCTGCTGAGGTAGAGGGACCAGCAGTGCCAGTCATTTGCGCCTCGCGCTGGCGAACGTCGAGGTCGTGAAGTTCTTGTTTGCATTTTTCCTCCGCCATCAAAGCCTTGATTTGCATGCGTTGCAGAGGGTCGGTGACGCCAGCGAGAGGATCGTTATCATCTTGGTCGTCGATAGTAAAAGGTTCCTCCTCCTCAAGCTCCTCTTCCTCGGCCTCATTGTCGTTCTCTCGTGGAGAAATCGCGGAGGCCTGGGTGGCTCCTCTCCTCTTCCTGCCGCCCTTCTTTGCAGCTTTGGGGGCCTGCTTGGTTTTATTTGCTGTGTTAAAGTAGTGGTCCTCTTGCGACTAGGCGTCCGCGGTGTATCATCGTCATCGACGACTCGGGCAGCATTCTTTAAATTTGCCATTGCCTTCTCCGCTTCTTTCTCTGATCTGTCAGCCTCTTAGATAGCGATTTAAATCCTAAGCATGCTTCGTTTGTGGCCTTATCATGAGACTTCGCTTTACGGTTGAAGGTCGATGGGATTGAAGGAGGGAGGAGCTGAGGAAGGCTTGACTGCCGAGTGCGATCCTTATCCTGAGAGCAGAAGGGGATATATCTCAGAGAGTTTTTATTGGTCTTCGGATGCCAAAATCCGGTGGGTAAATATGGTAAATATGGAAAAAGCGGCATCATTATCAGAAATCTAACCTTGGGCTGGGAGCAATCTTCGTTCCCTGTCAAACACCCAGTTCCAAAGATCACGTAATTTCTGCCGCTTTCGAGGATGTCGCCCCAGAAGGACTTTAAAGCTTGCTGGCGTTGCGCGTCTTCTAGTAGTTGTTTCGTCGCCGATAGATGCGCAGCAGCAAGTTTTTCTTGTTGCTCTGGAGTCTGAATCGAGCGTTTCAAAAGCTCATTTGTAGATTGCGCAATGTCGTGTACAATACTGGGCGTTCTCTGGGCAATGTTTCCCTTTATCTTCTTCATCCTTCGAACTCGGCACATCGCCACAATGCGGCCGGCACTCAATTGGCCGGGGCCCGTCGAACCGTATGAAAGTGAGTGGGATAGGGGTTTCTTCGTGAAAGAAGCGCTCCAGATACCAACCTCTCAATACACTGTCCTAGATCCTGGCCACCAGACGTAATGCTGACCGGCCTTCTTTAATGCCCAGCTTGTGCCAACAAAGTAAAAGTACGTATAGCCTGCTGGAGCCGTCTGGTTGGGAAATGCTCTCTTCGCAGCTATGGTCAGCGCTCTCCCTTAGAAAATAGAAGGCCCGCTTATCAAGGACCAGAGGAAAATCCATTTCGTCCCGAATTTCCGATTCTATTAGGCGATTAATGACCCGTGTCATTTTGTCTTTGAGACGTTAAACAGCCTCGTCAAGCCGGATCTGAGGGTTTAACACGGTTTTGACTACCGGATGGACGCTTTCAACTCTCTGCGTCGAGAAGCAGTTTAAATTCGGAAATTCCCTTTCTCCTGTGATGAGCTTTTTGCTTAAGAAATGCTCTTTCGAGCTCGGCGCTCATTGGGGGAATAGAGAAGATATCGAAAGCCATCTTCGATAGCACCGGGTAGTCGCTGCGATGGCTCCGTTAGGAAGAGCTTCGGTCGACGGTTGAAGTACTGCTGGCTTTCGGGATTGAATAAGCCATGCTTCTCGCCTGATAGCAGATGTAGCGGCCTTTGCGTCAAAAACATACTGAGCTTACAGACCCATAGACGATCGTAGCCGTCAGCTTGAATCTCAGTTCCATGTTGCCAGATCCACGAAGCCTTGTGATTTCTGGAGACTTTCCTGGTACTCTTTGGGCAGTGCCGAACATTCCTAAGTTTCTGGCCTTTGTAATGGAGAGAATTAAGCTCGATTAGGAGCTGTATAGTATGGCATAACTCCTAGTTATGGGCAGGAGTTGGTTCGGGTACTCGACGTCGCGCACGAGTGCCACTGTGCGCCAGGATATCTTCGCCCGTTTTAATATTTGTTGGCGCCTTGGCACCCTAGGGCTTAGGGCTCGGCTCACGTGCCCTCTCCCATTGCTTCAACTTCAAGGGCTCAAGAATACATACTTTCGTCCGCCTGCTAAAAAACAAAAAGGTATCCATTAATCCATTATAGAGTCTATCAAAATCAAATAACTTGGTTTCTGGGTACACTGCATCTGACAGTTCGCCCGTCATGTAATCAAACGAATTCGCAAACAGACAAAGAGGGTCTATGTAGTACTCAATGCATCCATCCATCCTACACAGCCCTCAAGCTTCCTCCGAGTGCCTCTAGATCTAGCACGCATCTCAATTGTCTGCATTCACTGTGCACTAGATACCGGTCATTGACTCATTACCAGCTTCTTGAAAAGCCTAAAAGGGATATGCCGCACATGTGTCTATATTGGATCCTGTAATACCACATACTAGTCTATATGCTATACATTACAACCCTGTGACAATGCGATAGCCGACTTAATCCTCGAAAGCCATTCATCATGTAAACACGCAGCCTTTCCCTTCTCCAACAAAGTCTCTAGGAGCTGGCGTATCGACGTCGACTCGCCGCCCTTTGGACTATGTATATATAAGTACCTGGGCTGTAGAAGGAGAGCCGCGGTATTGAACACTCGTATGCCTAGGACGTAAACTTCGGTTTTCGAACTCCATCCCAGAGGCTCGCCTCCGCCTTTCTCGGATGCTGCTGCATTATTCAAGTATAATAAGCCTCCCGTTGTCCATTCGAGGAGAGCTTCGATTAGACCTCTATCATGGGCGCTAGCGTCGATATGAGACAAAACTCGCGTCCAGATATCTATCTCGCGGACATCGTCGACGAACAGGTTTTGCCTCTCCACTTCGAACAAGACCGTTCTCTCCTTCATGTACTTGGTCATGAGGCACGAGACAGGAATTAATGTCTTATTATTTCGGTTGTAACAACGATGGACTTCGTCGCCCGTAAGACGTCTCGTGGCATCTCGGAAAAGGGTGGACGAACTTTGGAAACTGCGGACGAGGAAATCCGCGAGCTGATCGCTAGCAGCGAAAGGAGAGAAGGTAATAGATTTCTCTGGATACACGACGGAATGTGATAAAACCCAGGAGGCAACGGTGGCAGCAATGTCCCGAATTTCATCATCATCATCATTGAGCATGTCGTATAGGATCAAATAAATTTCCAACAGCACGGAAGATGTCTGAGTTGTGTCTCCCGGTCGTCGTAAGGTGCGCCCAAAAGTGTTCAGGGACACCGCCGCAGAATATCTTGTTGAAAACTCCTTGGATTCATAAGAAATTGTGCGGAGCAGAAATGCTGAAGGGGTGATTGACTCACTGTTTCCTCTCCCAATGCATACCAAAGTTTCACTGCCCATCTTCGAAGATCTTCAGTGAAACTAGCCGAGGAATCCAACCCCCCTAGTGCAGTTGACTGCAATGTTAGCAAACAGCCGTGAAGACGCACCTCGGCTTCTACCATTTCTCGGCTCCCTGTATGTACAAGAGACTTGGAATGCAAATGGCTTCCAATTTCAGCCCATCGAACACGAAAGTCTTGGGTGATAGTTGTCCGAAAGTCCAAAGCATCTTCTAGGAGGCGAGTCATGCTCATGATCGCAGATGTCGTAACATCTTCTGGGTAGTTGCCAAGAATGACAAATTCGTAAAGATCTATGAGGCGCTGCTTATGTCTCTCTTTACCATTTAAAAATTCACCTATGCGTTGTAGGAACCATGTAGCGGTATCAGTATCCAGAGTGCAAGTTCGTAAGAACAGCCCTTGCAGCAAGCTCTCATCTGGGTCTTCACAAATTATACTCTTCAGTGTACTGCTCCATAAAACGGCCCGCAGAAGCAAAGATGATGCTCGATTGGGAAACCTAGAGGAATCGAACAAACAGCTTTGCAAACTGTTGATGGAGTATTTCTCAAACACAAAATCGACAGAATTAGTAGATTCTCCTACTTTATTGTGAGTAGCTTTAAAACGAATTTGTCAGAGGAAGCCATTACCTGCTTTTCCAGATTCAATACCTTTTTCTATCGTGTCGTTAAAAACATCAAGCAGAGCAGCTAGAACAAATGGCGAATGATGGATATTGAAAAACTTCTTAAACAAGTCTTCAATAATTGAATTAATATCAGATAATTGGCCTTTGGCTTATTAGTCATCAGGGCTTAAAAAAGGCGAATGGGGACATACCACACCAGTCTCCATAAGGGGACAGCCAAAGTCTCAGTAATGAGTATCTAATACATAGTACCCGGCCGTGCAGATGGTTCTGATTTAATATAGATCCATCCATGGCGAGTAGAAATGAAATATCCTCGATGATATTTGAGGGGTTTAGTAAAGAGACATAAACTCTGGCTGCCTGCTCTCGAATGGCCCAGACCCTGTTTCCAGCTTGTTGAAGGGTCAATCTCCGCAACATGGAATCAGCATCATCAGTGGAAACAAAGGGTATCTTCTCCCCGATGAGCTCTAGGGCTGGGAAGATCCGTTCTGGCACAGAGTCAATCTCCCCTCTAAACTCTTTGTTGTATCCCGAAGAATCTAGAAGCTTAGAGAGTAATTCAACCAATCCAGGATATCTCTGAAATGAAATTCTCAACCCAGGATCAAACCTCGAAGTTCCGCCGAAATCTACGGCGGGCCTAGACGTGCTCCGACACATTCTTATTATCAGCGCACGGAAGAGCATCAGACCAGAGTTCCGGATGGCCCATCTATGATAAAGTTAGACTATACAGAGAGAGGGAGCAGAGAAGGAAGCAAGATCAAAACACATACATGGAAGAGCTTAGACTCTCTGAAGATATTTCCAATGCAGATATGATATAGAATTGAGTATGGGGACCAAATCTAGTATCGGTGAATATGTCTTTCAGACAATTCATGGCATGCACCTGCGGAAGCTCGATTTCAAAGTCGGTGATGTTCCTGGTTGCAGGAAGCCGTGACAATTCATAGAGTTCAGCTATTGCTCGATCAAAAAGGGGGCCACCTGGTTCGGATGAGAGAATCCCGGTGATCAGTGCAGGCAACCCTGCAGACCTTCGAGTTAACTGCGAGGATTGTTGCCGGATAATTCTTACGGCATCCTGGAACTTGTTAGTGGTTTTATTGGTGAGAAGAAAACGAAGGCGTGCTTACTTGGTACCACTCTGTTAGGAGACCATGAATCATTTTATTATTAGAATGCCCACACCGCTGACAGCAAGCAGCGAAAGTTTGGGAAACATTGGAGAAAGCTCCCCTGTGACGAAGTTCAGCGAGTTGTGTGAAGCTTAATCCTCCTATCTTCTTGTAGTCCTCTTTCTGCAAACCCTGCTCATTATCGCTTGGGCTGTATGAGGGGTTTACTATGGTTGCATGAAGTAAAAGACTACAGAGTTAGTGGCGGTGTCCAACTTTCCAAATGCAGTACCTTCTCATACCTCGACTCCCGTAAAGCGCGCCATGAATATGAAAGAAAATCCTTGGGTGCCACGGTCAAATCGTCGATCGGTTCTTCACTGTGTCCTTCGGGCGAATCGACACAAAGCACAGGCTTCCCCTGAAGCCAAATCCGCTCACAAACCGCTACTATCCGATTGTGTATTATTCTCCACTTCGTACACGGCTTTCCTGATGTATCCGATAATTTGGAGTGGAAATTTGGTGTCCCTACAATGTATCTGGAGAAGATACTTCAGCTTATTGCAGCCAAATGGGAGATGGCTACCAACCTTAACGCTGACACATGGCCATGAATAGGTGCATCTCTCATTGAAGGGTTAAAAAACCCTTCTGTACGGGTCAACCTCCATTCTAGCTTCTCCAAGATCACCTCAGCAACTCCTGCCTTGCTCATATACCAATGATGCCCCTGTGGCTCAGAGCTGCCACGGCGTGAAAGAGAAAAAATAATATGATAGAGTCGGGCTACCGCATCTGCATGATCTGCCCTTCTAGTTCGGCCCGCCAGAGCTTCTGCTCTGGAGAGAACGTCAATTAAGTGTGGAGAGAATGTGGAATAACTCTTTTCGGACTGATACAAACTTGCCGGTAAAGGTTCGTGTGGAAACAATTCCAGAATAGCTTGTGAAATTTCTCGCACGTCATCAAAGGGATCGAAAAGAAGATTCAATAACAGCCTGAAAAGTTTGGGAGTCAATATATCAAGGTTATATCTCCATGGTGCTTGTTGTCTATCGGTTTTCAAAGCGCCCGCTCCGTTGACACGAGGATCCACGCCTGTATTCAGGACCACGTACAAGGACCTAAGTGCCGTTATACGTCGTTGATACGAAGCAGAAGACCGCATTTCCGACTCTAAAAATTCTACGTATGCTATTAAAAACGCCTGGGCCTCACCGAGCCCCGTTTGAATGGGATTTTCATAGCCCGCTTGAGTTCCCCGTATTCGCACCATGAGCTTGCGGATCAAGCTCAATATTTCGCCTCTGGATTGTGAATCGGTGTCAGCATGCATAAATGGCAAACCACTCAGTATGGCCTTCAACGCAACAGAAGACATGGGCTTTTTTGTAGAAGGCGCTGTTATAAGTAAAGACAGGGTCGCAACCCTAATGCTTGGTTCTCGATGGAAAAGAAATCGGCCCAGGGTGCCACTGTGCAGGGTCAAGGCATCATTGTCCCTTTCATCGATTGAACAGGGCTTTCCAAATAAATCTATTCTAATATTAGCTCAGACACGAAATTCAGAAGAGTAGAATTTTGAAGTTCCAGTCGAGACTCACGATCTTCATGTACTAAGCCAAGTTTCTTGGATACTTGCAAAGCGGAAAAAAGAAGGGTGAATTCATGCAAAGGTACGTCATCATTCATATCACCTGAAAGCAAGCTATGGATGGGCAACTGATGGGTGAAGGAGTGGAATCCATTTACACTGACGGAGAACAATGGGGATAGAATATAATTGGACATTGTTTCCAAACAGTTCAAGTGCTCTAACATAATGTGTCTGGCAGGAGCAACCCATATCGATGCGGATGTCTCTGGTGCAATGTTGCTTCCAAACTCTTGCTCAAATTTCCGGCAAATAAGAGCCAGAAGGGAACCTGCAGAAGGGGCGAATTCCGCATTCGTTGCATGAAGGAGAAGGCTTAGGTTCAGAATTTTTAATACATCGAACTTCGTCTTTGGGTCCAAATCATTGAAGCGAGTAACAGTATTCATAGATTGAATAATGTCTAGAGACAAAGAGTCAAAATATTTTGCCAACAGCGGTTCCCATAGTTTGTGATGCCTCTGAAGCCAATCGTAGAACATGTGTATCAACTCATGTATAGAGATCGCACCCTTCTGGATAAGAAGCTCCACTGAAATCAAAGACGCTTTCAGCCGCGAACGCGGTTTACCTAGCATGATGCTGGGTGCAGTGGTATTCGCTACGCCCAGTCGGATACGCTGTGCCTCATTGTCTTTGGTATGCCTTGCAAGAGCCTTTATCAATGAACCCAAAACTTGCTTTATGGGTTTGGGCTTGGCATCCTTAAGTTGATTTAAGTACACATCAAAAACAGCCATCCATGTCCGTTCGGACAGGACAATCTGCCGCGTCTCATCATTAGCAGATACTACGGCGGCATCGATAAATGCGCTGACCGCATTGCAGGCTGTTGCTGTGTGGGAGCGTGGAAGCGATCCTGCTGAGAATGTTTCAAACAATGATTGCCACACGCAAGTTATTTTTCTTGCAACGATATCAGAGTCTATCAACAGGCCATCGAGAATTAAGAATCTCTTACTGATTGTCATTGCATTCATGAATGAAATTTAGAAGTGGCCCTTTGCTGATGTAGGCGAGAGTATTCTCTGATAAAATTCGTACATTTTTCGAGATCGAGTCCATTTCCGTCTTTCCCAAGTCCTTCCCAGAGCAGCCATTTGTTTCGGTTGCCATTGATCAGACGACGGTCCTTTTCTCTTTCTGGATCACTTATATAGGAGCTCTAGGTGACAATTGTGAGTAAAATATATAATTATATATTTTCCCACCTACCCCTCTATTCATCATCACACATTGGAGAATAATTATTTAGGTATATAAACTACATACCTAACTCATATTCATACGTTAAATATAAGTGGAAGAGTGGAAATGAATCCGCATAGGCAGTAGCCCCGGGGAAACATTTTCTCCGCAGCCGTAACTTAGACTCCCGAGGAAGATTTTTTGCCCGATGAATAGGCTACTCTCGAGTTCTAGATTCAACGAAGTTTTCCCGCCGTCTTGTTCCCTATTTCTTTCCTAGGCCATAGATTTTTGTTTTTCTTTCAAGATGTCTGTTTGGGATAGCTTCTCTGGGCGGAAGTCGTCAATGACCCAGCCCTTTGATCCATCTACAGCGCAAGATGTCTCTTCTTTCCTAGGGGGAGCGATACCAGATCCGTCGGAACTTCACCCCCTAGCAGGTCTTAATCAGGATACGCTCGACTATCTGACGCTTGAAGACTCCGCCCTTGATGAGCTGCCTGGATCGCGGTCTGCTCTGCCATCAAGAGGCTGGTCCGATGACCTCTGTTATGGGACCGGTACTACCTATCTCACTGCGCTGACACTTGGAGGGACATGGGGACTGGTAGAGGGCCTGACCAGGACACCGTCAACAGCACCACCGAAGTTGCGTTTAAACGGCGTTCTGAACTCTGTCACCCGGAGAGGACCGTTCTTGGGAAACTCGGCGGGCGTGGTAGCAATGCTGTACAATGGATTAAACTCTACGATCGGATATGCACGTGGGAAGCATGATGCTGCCAACAGCATTGCAGCGGGCGCCGTGAGTGGTATGGTTTTCAAGAGTACGAGGGGCCTCAAACCAATGATGATTTCCGGCGGGATCGTGGCTAGTGTTGCCGGACTCTGGGCTGTGTGTGGTTCACTCACACCTATTATATCTCGGATTCGCCAATTATTAACAGAGTCACAGGTGACAAGGAAGGCACTATTCTAAGCCAACGCATCTTACCAAATCAATCAACCAACACGTGAATCCCAGCAAGCGAAGGCCGAAACATGACTCTCTCGCGTCTGGCTCCTACGGAGCTGTACATATATATCACTTCTATTTCCATTCTGTATTAGAATCTTTCCGATGGCTCCTCATGGATCTCTTCCCTCCGGCGCTCAAGGCATATCATAATCGCATTTTTGTGGGTTTAGGACTGGGTTGTGATTGTGGATTCTCTTTTTGTATGCATATAGAAACCCTTCTTCTTACTACTTCTGTAAAAGTTGAGCCCGTTGCTCTCCTCATCGCGGTATTTAACCATTTTTCTCACCTGGGTGGAAATGCAGAGCACGTTATCGGGACTCTTCCATATTCATTTTTCCTCCGCCAAAATCCTTTACAACTTCGTTCTACTGTACCTCATGTGCGGAGTACCATATCAGATGTTTAAACTCACGGAGGAGTCTGATTCTATGTGTTTCATCTAGGACCTATAAGGCTATAACAGTACCTAAGGCTCCTAATCGCGCGGTCCCGACTGAGCATGCTGAGTACTATGATACATTAGTATTAGCGCAGGAAAAACTTTTTCTCTAGCAGCAGTATTGGGCGGACGTTCCCATACTGTTCGAATTCATATCGTATGTTTCCTGGTGTTTCTTATACTCCATAGAGGAAGACTCAGGAACCCCTGACTGCCCGCTCCACATTACTGCTTTCCATCGCACATTTCATTTCATCAATTAAGGAGAACGCCGTCTTCTTGGATCCGTATCTTCAATGTGAGCCCGAAATTGACAGAGTTCAACTGTTCAACATAGTCCTTGTGCAGCCCAAATGAAGGAGGAACTTCACCTTTCGAAACGGTTGGGGTGTCCAGACAATCTTATACGATGCGAGGTGGCCTCCGAATGTCAAGGAGGCAGAATTGGTGTTTAGAGGAGAATATATTCCTCGCGCTCTTCTACTTTTGTGAATGGCGTGAACTTCCGTATTAGTAATTACCGACTCCTCTACCAGTACCTGGATCCGGTTTGTGATTAATTAGCATTAGTATCTTGCAAGTCAAGAATAATATTATTAAGTCTCTATATGTGTAGACTCGAACTCACTTATGTTTTAAATACTGTTTTGACAGTAGTGTTATCAGGGCAAGTATGGCAAGCATTACTGGAGCGAGCCATTGAGCGAGTTTATGCTCAAGGTATGGTAGCAGTAATAAACTTTCCTCGACACTTTATCTAGGACATATCCAGGTGAACATGAAGTGATCAAACAAGCTCATGGATTGGCAATGGACTTTTTGTATCCGACATGGTCATATGGAGAACACAACCATGATGTCCCCGGCGATCCGTCCGCTCGCGCAATGCATAGAAGAATTACGCCAACTCATCTCCAGGCACTGTATATATCAATTCGGTCACTTCCAAACAGAAGCAACATGCAACCTTGATCAACTTGAGCATAATTTAACAGCTTGCTATGAGCGTGCGCCCGTTTCCCCGGGGCCGTTCGTCATCTCTTTAGTAGTGGCGTGCTTATCCTCCTCTTTGAGTAACCCAAAACATATCATGTCATCTATTAGCCTGGCCATGTCCTAGGCAGGCCAGAATGGGAGATGAAATAGCGGGCAGCCAAGTTACCCCATCCGTATAGCTGCCATTTCTTTTCTTCAATTGGATTCCATTGCAGACGGCTTCGACTTTGGATCCCTCAACGAGACGTAGGAGGTACTGGAGGAACACAATAACGGAAACGTTTGGAGTCATTTCGTCTTCAGCGTCTGGGCAATTTGTGGAATCATGTAAAATCAAATATCAATATAAGCGATAATACGACCAGAGCACCTTTTACGGACAGTTATACCTGTCAAGAACTTCGCCTGGGCGCTCCATCCCGAGTGAATTTTTTCCAGATCAGTGCTGGCTCACAGACTGCACGGTGTGTGGCGAAGCGGGAATATGATGGGCCTAAGCCTGGCTGACTGGTGGGTGTTGAGTTTGCAGGCCACAGCTAAAAAGGCACAAATGGAAGACCTCGTTATCCTCAACATACTGTATAAGTAGCTTGTCCGGACCAGTCGGAGAAAAGAAAAGAGAAGAGAGACAAATCGTCATGAGCTGAGATGGCTAGATTTATCTTGATTCAGAGGAGATACTGGAGAAGTCACGATCCAAGGCGTTCAGTGGAGGGGAGGGTATTGGGAAGGAGCTGCTCCTTCACTGCGTCTGCCATTATTACCTACTTACGGTAGGGCAAAGGCTCCTCTGCTATTACTTTCACAGCACTTGTACCTGCCTCTCAACCGCAGAAGGCACACAGAAGACAACGAGTAACTTGAAGAAGAATGACCAGCATGCCAGTGAATAAACAATCCAAGAACCACTCAAGGCTGAAAACCAAGTAAAAACATCTAACATACCTAATCAATCAGCCGCCAACGAAGCACTGCTCGTTCAAATGTATCCGATTCACCAATCATACAGGCATTCATTTCAGTATACCAATACTATGTTGCGCTGTACATCGTACATAGTAATTTGTCTTTACCTTACTCGACAGCACAAATATATGTGCCCAGTATCCTCCCCTCCAGTCGTGGATCAAGGAATTGACAAAGCTATCCGTTTAGATTGCATATTCGATGTTTGCCGACCTGCATGCATACATATATACATATATAGTACCATAGTCTATTAGATCGTTAGTAATTGTGGCCTTGAATACCTTTATTGGAAATAACAACCCTTGGGACGTCCCTCTTTTCCTCCTTATGTTGCACAAAGGGGGAAGGGAGGAGAGAAGAAAAATACCATCGCATATTAGTAGGATGAGTGGCATTTGAATGACGACGCATAGAACTAAAATTCTGCTGTTGCTACCCATATAATCTATGATAGTCTGTTCTAATTTATGCTTGGAGCAATGATGCCATTGCCCGCTAGCTTCTTTTCCGACCAAAAACCCTCCTATGTAGTCGGTTTAATTGATTTGATGCCTTTAATCGAGTCTTTGAGCAGTGATCACATTTATTAGACACATGTCAGGTGCTGTTTTATCCAGCTGCAACGGACTTCTTAACTACCTGCCTTTCCAGGTGCATCGGCAATGGTATTGCTTTCAAAGTGATGTCAGGACTTTCTTCGTCCACTTGGGGATTAGTACTCATCACTCCCATATGTTCATCCAATCTCCTGCGGGAGCGATCATATGATATCACGAATGTGCCCAACGCCTCCAATTCTTCAGCTGAAGGATGAGGACCCTCCGGCTCCGCTTTGCTGCAGAGTCTCTCATCGATTCACTTGCTGAGTCCATCCTTTGGTTTGCCTCGTCTGAAAGGGTATTGCAGCAGGTGCAAATCAGCTTGGAGCAAAGTGATTGGGTCTTGGCGTCTATTTACTATTCTCGGATTTCCACGTCATATCTCCATGTTTAATAATAATAAATACCCGGAGACCTTCAAATTTCCATCCTGCATACATTTTAGACAACTGTTAATACAGGATACCACACCATGTGACTACAAGCGTCGTGTAGCTGCCACGTGACTTCCGCTCCCCTTTTGGTTCTAACCGATCCTGGGCGATCT
>NPHW01002855.1:3061-17651 GCA_002240705.1 Elaphomyces granulatus
GAAAACCTATCCCCACAGACGTGGAGTTTGTTCTTGTCAAACCGCAAAGGCTTAAACGGGCACTGGTTTTCAACAACCCCTTGTATGCGACATCAGGATCAGCAGCAAAAGGCCTTGCACATCGTTCGGGAAGACTGTTACAATGCCCTTCTTCAATTTCCGGTAGCGGCCACTCGTGCCCTTCTCCACGTCAATCTGGAATTTAGTTATCCATCCACATGGCTGGTAAAGACCGATCAAAGGAGAAAGGGATAATGATGTTGACACTTTAACTGCAACATTGACATGACAGGTACGTGGTAACCTCCTCCGTAGCAAAGCCTCCTCACAATCATGGCAAACAGGGATGCTGGCATTATTTCAGGGAAAACATTGCCTACATTGGAAGTGGTCCTGTTCGTTAGAGGCTCTACCTGTACGTAGAGGCCATAAAACTCTTTCCACATATAATCTTCCAGATCTATGGGAGCTTTTTGTAAGCCGCAAACGATGCAGTACTGGGTTTCCAACGTAGTTTCATCAAACATGGCCTTGTAAAAAGACTGGACGGCATCTAGTTGGACATCCCGCCGTCACCGGCTTGCTAGATCGGAATCCTTTTGCTTCTGAAGCCATCAATCGTCCTCAAACTGTACCTAGTCTTTGCGGGTTCTCTCCAACTCGGCTTGTGTAGGTGGTCGATTTGCCACGTTCCCGTTCCTTATCTTCAACATGTTGG
Organism: Elaphomyces granulatus; assembly: GCA_002240705.1. NCBI lineage: Eukaryota > Fungi > Ascomycota > Eurotiomycetes > Eurotiales > Elaphomycetaceae > Elaphomyces > Elaphomyces granulatus. Next base: position 3,780 of record NPHW01002855.1, read on the forward strand.
TCAGGTCTGAAAACGTAATATCCGCATGGCCAAAAAGTCTTTTGACAAGGTCAAGCAGATATACGAGACCCTCACGTCGGATGAGATAAAAGCGGAAGAGGAATATCCCAAGGTTGCATACCTCCTTTGGGAACTTAGCGCTTTCGCTTTCGGTTATGGTCAGCACATGTCCAATGAAGAAGAAAAGAACGGCTGTATGAACGGAGAAAGATTCAGTCCCTTTGTTTACAAAACGGGGGGAATAATATTTGGTTCACCATCAACCCGAATGATCTGACCAATGAGATCAATATGAAGCTGACGGCGTTCCGAGGCCTTAGTAGAAGAGAAGCAGAAAAACTCTTCCAAATGCTGTAGCAACATATCAACAGTGTTCAACACCCTGTTCGGGATCCTGTAAGTTCAGCCATCTTTTTCCGAGAGATTTCCCTATTTTTCGAGAAATATGGCAAAATTCGGTGTTTGGGAAGGTCTCTTGCTATTTTGCATCTGTGGAGACCAATGACCGGGGAAGCTCTCCATCTTCATGGCCGTCTGTGGCTTGATACCAACATGCACCTACCAACCCTGCTGAAGGATATGGAGAAACCTGAGAACGAAGGCTATAAGAAGCAGGTGTGTGGTTTTTTCGGAGGTAAGAAAAAGCGGCGCCGATCCTTTTTCAAGGCTAACTATCATAGGCCCAGAGCTGTGACGAACGTTCAAGGACTCTGCGAGAAGACGGAGTTTACGAAGGACGGGCTGTTTCATGTGGCACGGAACCATAGCCGATACAACAAAGCGCTCTGTCGTCCGTCGAAGTTTGTGCCAACCTATTAGGGTTTCCCAACTTCTCCAGCCAAGAGACGTGGCAGAATGTGCATATGACGACTCTTTACTGGGCCGTAATTCGAAGGTCAAGAGACAAGGTTTCCTCCAGCCACGTTCGAGGAACCCGAACCAGCTCAAACGTGGGTAGACATTGCGGCGGACCAAAGTTTCTTCCAGGTTGGACAGGCGGTGGCAGACAAGATAACGTTGAATCGGCTCCAGTGGATCGCATTAGGCCTGGTCTGCGAGGCTATGGACCAGCTGGGTGACCACAGAAATGGCGAGGACGAGGCCCTAACTGGACCTAGAAAGGCTACCAAGGGATAGTATGTAGGCGACAGTGGCGGAACGGGAAAAAAAGACCTAGTTAGACGCGCCAATGTCTGGGGATCAGAAGCCTGGGGAAACGGCGAGTGGTGCCTAAAGAGCAAACATGCAGTTGATCCGAATTTGCCAGGAGAACCTTCATCAGGTCCTAGAGGTCGTGGAGGGGACGGGGATGATATGATAGGAGAAGAAATTTTATGATAAAGCTTGACATATGTAATATTCAAATATTAGAATAGGAAGGTTCCCTTCTATATGTATGTATACTATTTTAAGTATATCGCATTCATGAGCGTGTTTGGAGAACCCTACCTAATACCATGTAGAACTCCGGGAACTAAGCGGCTCTTGAATGACTCAGATATGTATGATATTATGATATCAGGTTTGCTCAAGCCCATCGGGAAAAGTTACGTAGCTGTTGAATGTGGACATATGTGATAGCTACGAGAGCTTTTGCTATTAGACTGACGTTGGAACTTAAGCGGATTCTGGGGTATCCTCTGGGTTAATGCGAGGCTGCGAGTAGTAGTCCGATGACAATAGATATAGCTCAAGCATGTGGGCTTGGTGCGGAACCTGATGCTGTGAAGTGATGGCTTTCGAATATCCAACAGCACTGGCTGGCTTTTGATTATCGACAAAGCTGAACAGCCTGGCTACGTATCAACACACTCTTCCAACTAGTGCGCGTGGGCAATCGAGGCTCTATTAACACTGGCCGTCACTACTCGCAACCCTCATTGTACAATTCATGCAAACGGTTGGCTCTGCATGCTCGCGGAGATAGACCTAAAAGAGGGACTAGCGAGCTCTTTCTTTCTAAGGGCCGCCAACTTGAACGTGGAAGGTGCTCCTTCCGAGTCCGTACCTATATACAAGAGGGCAGGCCTCTGCAGTATGTGTTGATGAATAATAATAAATAATCAAAAGCCAGTGCTGTTGGATATTCGAAAGCCATCGCTTCACAGCATCGGGTTCTGCACCAAGCCCACACACGCTTGAGCTATTATCTATTGTCAGATATCGGACTACTCGCACCATTGAACCACTAACTTTTCTCGATGGGCCTGAGCAAACCTGATACATACCTATCTGAGTCTTCTCAGCCGTACAAGATGAATCGTTCCCTTCTGCGTTGCAATCAACCCACTCTCGTTCTGTGAAGGCAATCATGGAGTTTTCGCAGAACATCGCGATGACCCGTAAGTAAATACTATCCCACTTGAGCTGTAGAGGGCATAATAGTGCTTGTTGTGATATGGCATATCTGAATTCACATTAACGATTTATTGCCATCGCGTATAAATTATATACATACCTAGGTAGGTACTTGAATTGTACGAGCTGTCGGTAGCGATATTGATCGACTTGTTGGAAGTATTAGTGTGTACTCTTATTACCATTGAGTCAAGGTTATAAAGGGGGATTGGAAACTTACCGGACATATATTCTGGTGAATAAGATTCTCGTGAATCAGTTTTCAACCCCCTCATACCTAAACGCATCGTAAGCACATCAGGCACGCTCTAACTTAGGCAATCGGGGAGCTAACATAGTGCATTTGATGAATATCAACTGAAGGAACTTGTAAAGTTGCTACCTGCTGGGTGGCCAGTTGTTGCACCTGCAATAATACTCAGTAATAGTCCCGGGTGTACGCTGACAAAGAGTCGATCTCTGATAACTTACTTCTTCCAGCCAGAGCTTCTGCTGATTAGCGCCGTACTTGGTTCCAAATTCAATAAATTCTTCCAAGTTTAACGGCCTCGGCTCGCACAATTTGAGACCATTGGCCCAGTAGGTAACCATGCCTTCTTGTATTTTCATGCCAGACCTGTACGCTTTAATTACAGCGAGGATGTTTTGAAGTTGCGGGTGGGTAGCATCGATCTCCTTGCTCGAAGCGAATAGGTAGGTGCTACCAGTAGGTGGCGAAAAATCTTTTTTAGTGTATCTAGGCGTTCACAGACCTCAAAGCCAAGGCCGTCTGGCTCAGACCGCATGATATCCCTGTGAAATAAGTATGGGGTTTGTACTCAATATTATTTATTAGAGGGAAGTCTCACTCGCGTCTCTGCTTCTCCTCCAGATAATGGCTTAGTCGCTGCTCAAATAACTCCAGGCCAACACCCTCCTTGATCTTTTCCTTCAGTGCCCTGATGTTTCCATCAATGTCCCTATATCTCAATGTTAGTACATTCACCAAGGTGTGATAGAACTGTTGATGTTTGGGCTCCACCCGGCGGGAATCTGTGGAGGATGTTCTTGGTTCATTTTGATGAAAGGTTTATTTCCAACCAGCGGTACGAAGTCGACGAATTACCCGTCGGCTTTCGCAAAGAAGATGACGGGTAAGGAGTGTACTGAAGAACCGGACGGAAGGAAGAGAAGGAAAGGATAAAAGTAAGAAAAGAAAGAGAAAGAAAGAAAGTTGTGACTCAAGTCTCAAAGTGAATGGGAACCATGGAACCATCATCCCTAGCCTCAACACTCAGGCCACGACCCGGGAATCCGGGCCTGAGGCAATTAGGCGAAGCTTTCGGGCGCTCATGATTTGAGACTAACTTTGAAAGGCCCATGTCTCTCTCTGCGGGTTTGGTGCCTATCATACCGTAATGCCTATCGATCGCTAATGGGGGTGTATCTCCTTTTAGCTGGGCTCCCGATCCATGAACGGAATAAGAGAGCCAAGATGGCTATGGTGAAGCTCCTGCTCTCTTTCGGATGACTCCAGCCCTGGACATCATCCAGACGCGTCCTAGCGATCCAGCACATTCCGAATTCGCTGGAATGTGTAAACAGTTGCATACTCTTCTCTTGGAGCATATACTCACTACTGCAGGCAGCACCGAGAACGCCTCTACGCTTCGAATCTGGCCTTTCCCTCCTGGCTTTGGGCGGCCATCCATCATCTGAAGAGTTATTCCCTTCAAGAACATGCCAGGTGGCTTATCATTGCTCCAGGCCTTTTAAGATGCTGGCTCACAGAATGTCACCTCAAGCCGCACTTTGCAGCGGCAATTCGTGATAGAAATCGTCGAACTCGCCAAGCCCCATCTCCAATAACGCACACCATCATTTCGGCATTTGTTGCCATAGCCCGGAGCATGTGGGCATTGATGACTGACGAGATAGACTCACCCGCTCAACACTCTAGACGCATTGTGCTTGAGGGACATCGCCAGTGGCAAATCTTGCTGGACATAGCAGGCGCCGCTGCTGATGCCAATCCGAGATCGCGTTTCGCTACCCCGGTGCGACAACAGTCAGTAGCACCCAGGGATCGTCCTTTGCCCTCGGGGGAAGGATCTTGGACAGTTCATTGGTGAGTGCTTTGCGGAGCATTGGTGGAATTAATATGCTAACACCATATATGCTCAGCCTCAAGTGAGGGTCTCGAGGAAAGCCACGATATTTGACAATGACAAGGAAAGACCAAATGTCCATATCGGTCTACACTACGAGGCGTTGCTAGAGGAGTTCGGAATTCCGTGCAACTAATGTCCTCATAGTGGAATCCAAAATCTCACCAATTTTGGAACACGGGGATTTCAGTGGTGCAAGAAGGTGACTTTCTCGTCAAGAACCTCCGAACGTCGTTTTTCCTTTGCCGGATTTCAGCGCACACTGTGATAATGCTGTTGGCCGCATCGACGGCATCCTGATCATCCACCTTTCCTCGACACCACGCCTCTTCCTCAAACCGCGCAAGGCTGAATTAATTCAAGAGAAGGATCACATACTAGGTTCACCATTCCTAAGGGAAACTGGAGAAGATGAAATTGTCGGTCTCCCGGCGACTAGACTTACAAAGTTGTACGTTCTTCCTGGTGACGGACCATTGGGATTTGAGAAGCTTGAGACAGCCAAGCTTTATGATGGTACCATGGCAAATACAGTACGTGTGAGAGGGGCTAGGAGAGATCATAATAGAATGGTTAATTGTAATAATGCCTTCAGTACTCTCTATTGCAACTTCACCAAAACCGTCATTTTCATTATAACAATTTGACCTTTTTAACAGTTGAGTATTTTTAATAGTTTAGGTAGCCTTTTGGCCCAGAATATAGGTATGTATGTACTCCACAGGATGAAAAAAGAAACCCCACAAAGAAGACTATCATCCTCTAGACTGCAAAGTCTTTGATCAATCGTGTGAAGAGAGTCCTAGATACTCCGTCAATTATTAGAATTCACATGATCTGGATTTGTCCTGTACATGTAGTAATGTTTGAAAGAAACGATGCTTTGTTATACATAGCAGATTGCATCTGCGATGCAAATACTCTAATTGATTATGGATGCTTATCGTACGGCCTATGATATGTTCTCAAAAACTTTCTTTACCAACAACGTCTATTCCGTCTCACCCCCTTTACGGTTTTGACGGACCCTCCACCAACACAGTAGCTATCACGAGTATCCCTTGGTGTAAGGGGCAATTAACAGCCATATATATGCCTACTTCTATGTTGTCCCCCACGTGATCTGTAAGCACGACACGATATGAGGTCTCTCAATGTCCATGCATGAAAGGTTGGCCCTGAAGGATCCCTATGCTTTTTTCTGCTCTCAGCTAGGTAGGTAGCCAGTAGTAGGAAGGATAATGCAATAGCGGTACGAATTTCGAACCCTCTTAAAGTCCCCGAGATATTTGAACTATTATATTATCAGTACGTACTCTTCACTTGATCCTGGACATCATAATCGTCGACATGTGTATCATGGGCGACTCACTCAGATAGAGCAGATGAACGTTGGAACGTTTTCTCCTCTCCAGATTCAACCTTCAGCGGTAGACGAGATTTTATACTTATTATAGATTTCCTTGATTGCATCTAGGAAAAGAGCATAGCAAGGCATTGGTCGGCTGTGGGAAAATTCAAACCGGGAGCGCGGCTTCTTGGGCTAGGTATTCGAATTAATAAATACTTGTTGTCGATAACTATGTATAGCTTTTTTATCTCCCACTTCTAGATTTGCAAATCCATCTATGATACTGCTTTGTGCCCATCCACTCACTAACAAACAGGACGTGGGCCTAACCTAGCTAGCTGGTGGCAAATTCAATACCGATGAAGTTATCGGATACTAGTACTCTACACCTTCACAGCTTCCTTTTTCTATGTATTGTTATCAATCAGGATGATGGCCGTTGACCTGGTGAGATCGTCCACATGTAGACGAGATGAGATATCAAGTCTGTTCGACTGGCCTGGAAAAGAAAAAGGACAGATAGTCATGATAGAAGGAATCGGGAAGTCATTACTATATCAACCCTATATTAATAGTATTCATCTACAGTCCATCAATCAGTCGATCAATCAAAACCGTCCTTCGTAGACCGGCTCAATGCTAGTATGAAAGTGAAATGGGGAATGTTGTATTCATCGCGTCTCTTACCACCGGCTTCTGATGACTGAAGGTCCAGTAGTGAAGGGCCCATATCTCACTCACCAGGCACAATGTTATATGGTTCGTTCCCCCTCCCATCTTTTCTTCCTTCCTTTTCCCTCTCTTATGGAAAACACACCGAGCTCTCGATACTCGTTAACCGTGACTGCTCACGTTCAAATCTGTTTGCTCTCTGGGCTCTTGCTCATATCCACTTTCGCTATTTCCTATTCTCACTGGCGTATCATGAGAGGACTTCTCACTCACTCTCACGTACAAATTACGAAACATCTTCTCGCTCGTACATTATTATTATTATTATTATATTAAGGAGATACAATACCCAATGAAGGTAAAAATAGCAATACTTGGTAATTAAGCTACAGGGTATACTTAGTATTCAAATTACTAATAAGTATTGTCATCCAGGACGTTGTGATCATTCCCCTTGTTTTAAGCATAAATAGGGTCCTAGAACTTATGGACAAGAATAAGCAGACGGGCGGATCCAAAATGGCATCCAGTACACGCAGCAGTTGCGAACACCGATCCTCAGGCAGAGAAGAAGCGGCCGAAAAACTTACGGGAGAGGAATATATATAGGTGTTCTACCTTCCGCGCAACGCCCCAAAGCGGATGGCCTCTCATGCTGAGCACGAACAAATGTTGATACGCTGCGGACATGGAAAGGCAGATTGCGGCGGAAGCCGTGACAAGGAAGAAACCTCTACTGCCAAACAGCTGGTCCTTTGCGACCTCAGACTATTCTACGCTGGTCCAAGATGTGGCTATTCAAAACTCAAAACCAAAATTAGCTTGCAATATATTAGAACATAAGTGGCTCTGATTTGAAGATTGCTAATTGAATTGGACTATTATTGGACTGTACGTGTCGGGTCGCTTAAGAAAAGACGAATGGAGTGATTCGGCGGATCCAAAAACTTGGGGATTACTATGGTGGTACGTAATGAGTCCTACCATCTTTAACCATCCCCAAAAAAGTTGCTAGCCAATATTGGGTGTGAATAGTAGGGTTTAGACTGATTATACACTGGACGACAGGGCCTTGTACGGCCACATCTGCCAAAGGACCGAAATCCGTTTCGAATAAGTTTGGGCTTCTTTTCTTCCTGACGTTGTAACTGAATATATGTGGAGGTATCTTTGGTCTAATCTTGCCATTGTTTTACGGTTCCTGGTTAAGCCTCCGCGGCCGATTATGTGTCAACAACTAGAGATACTGGGAAGAATGCTTTTCCTCTACTAAAGGATGTGACGGAGCAACTGACAGGAGAAACGAAGGTTGCAACATCAATCGCTGTGCATCTGCTTCGAAAACTCGTTAATTTTCTACATATAAATCCATCGAGATTATTAATATTCCTGCTGGCTTTGCCAGAAATACATGGAATTTCTTATGATATCCAAAGTAACCCTCTCATTCGGTTTATCATTACCAGTTACCAAGGAAAGACCCAGTCTGGATGGAGGCCACTATAACATGGCCCGCGGAGCGCGCTTCACAGCATCTATACGGAGTAGGTACAGCATGTGATGGATGTTCTAAACACCATGGCTCGAGCGAAAGCGTCACAGTGATTCATTTCCTAGAGAGTCGGCTCCGGAAGCGACCGTGATTATGGGTGGATGGGAGACAAACCCTGGCCTTGTCTTTATTTAAATTCGCTCTCCGGAGACCAAATAGGTACCCCCGATCTCTTTGCGACAACCCAGCGTGTCCATCGATAATCCGATACGAATCAACAAAGTTCGATACTATAATCGATACCAAAGTCTATTGGACCACGTTTTCGACATTCCGCAATCTCGCCAGATGAATTGGCTGCGGCTGAAGGCATTTCTCATAATCGACGAGGCTCAGGAATCCTATTCTCATTCGACGTTTTGGAACGACTTTATCAAAAATCAACATTGACTTCGTGCCTTTTGTTGCCTTATTCTCTTCTTGGGGATCTGCAGCACGACGGGTTGAGGCGCAGACTGGAACACCAAAAGATGAACAGCGTATTTCAGTTCTTGCTTCAAACTCAAAACCAGGAGTCTATTTACCCGCGATGGGTACCTTGACGTTGTTGAGAGAGTACAAAAGTCAAGCTGTCTCAAGAGCTATAGATCTCCATTGCATGCAGAATTTGCTCTGGAGCCGATAGAAACCGCTAACACCTACCCGTACGGGCTAAAGATACAGGATTCATCTGCCTTCAAATGAACTTATGACATTTATAAGTCATAACCCGAAATATCCGTTTCCTAGTCCTATGATATTCTCCTTGGAGTACATGCGCATGCTGCAGTTGCGAATATCCTGAATGCTACAGGCAAAGGAGAAGCAGCCGACGATCGAACTGATACGGGAGAGGGATGAGATAGGCGTTCTTTCACAGAATGTCAGCACCAACATATGGTTTGCTTGCTGCCAGCGGGCTTGCAGCTTAATTAAATAGCTCCATGTAAAGGTACGAGATAGATGTGGTTCTAAACGCCGGCCGCAGCTTGAGCGAAAGCATCGCAGCGATTCATTTCAAAGAGATCGGGCTTCCATTTTATCTGGCCTTGTCTTTATTTATTAAATTAGCTCTCAGGAAACCAAATACCCTGACTACTCAACCTGATGCCTGATCTCTTTGCAACCTGGCTTCACTGTTGAAACCCGGAATTTATCTCAGTTCCTCAGGAGATAACCCGGCACCACGGCACTATTCTCGGCATTATTCTCGCGTTCTGTTCTTCCTGGAATACATAATCGAAGGGTCTGAGCCTTCTTCGGCGTGCGTAGCTCTGGTCTCTTTTTTTCTATTTCTTTTCAGAGAATATGTAGCCTGGAGTGACTACATATGTACGAAATGACAAAAGAATTCTCCTTCGGAGCATCACCTACGGCGAAAGATGATTCCAGGAGTAGCTTCTCCACAGACAAGGTTAACTACCATCACTACTTTTATAGTTGTAGAGGAGGATAATTAATCCTGCCAGTCCTTGACCTCGGTGCTACCATTTTGTACCAGAACACCTATCTCGTCCTTCTCCTGTAATAGTTTCTCCGGTCAGAATCTCCGCCGCTGCTCCTCTGCCTGTAGCATTCAGTACTATGTATATTCGCAATTGCTGCGTGTACTCCAAGGAGAATATAACTAGGAAGAGGGTATTTCGAGTCATGATTTGTGAACTTGACGATTCCATCCGAAGGGAAGAAAACCCTGTAGACGGTTGAAAATTTGGGATACGTCTTCAGCTTGTACGTGTTGGGGGTTTCCAGTATAGAGCCAACTGCCGCTCTGGAACGATCCCTTCAAAGACGAAGCCATATCGAGCAGTTCCGTAAACCTTTCCCGGCCTGTGTAACTCCAATCTGTAAGTTTGAACCGATCGGTGGGCAGACGATCCCCAACTTTAAAGGGGAAGGGCAATTTCGTCTGAACGGCGGATTATTGGAGAGCTGAGCCCGCAGCTTATCCGGATCTGGATTTTCCCGTAACAGGAGGGTTCTTCGAATTCTAGCAAACCTGTTAGCTTGTTGTGGGGCTAAGTCGAATATACGTGTCAGCCATTGTATCATTAATATCCTCGACCCGGAAGTTAACCAAAGTACCGATAGATGTTGGCCCAGATTGTTGACAACCTATAGTGCTCAGCATCATTTGAGAAACGTGCCAAGGAGAACGGTATGATGTGGCCGGCCTCTAATTGAGCGGTGTCCACGTCCTCCGGTGGTTGCGAGTCTGCGTTGTGTACTTTTGTTATACAACACATGTTTCCGTCTCGTTTCAGGCATCGACTTCTCAATTTTGACTGCTCGTGGATGGCCGATTCCGTGATATGAGACGCCATGTTCTTGATGGAGTCCTCAACTCCGAATCGAGGAGATGGCGTTATTATGGCTGGAGTACGACTAGAGGCTTTTAGTGGGTAAAGAAGTCCCTCTACTAAATTCGAGGCAAGATCATGCAGTTCACTATCATTTCGACACTCAAGCACATCATCCGCAAGTGAACTCTGCCCGTCTTGTGGTTGGAATTTGATAAAGGACTGAAGAACTAGTACAGTGTCATCTTTCGAATGTTGTTGCTGATATCCCTCAAGCTTTCTGTCGATGACTTTGGTCCGATCTCTAAGCGTTATGGTGAAACTGGTGGTCACTATAAAAAAATATGACACTTAGAATCTAGAATGAGTCACAGAGATACTATATAGTAAGGAATGAGTGAGTAATTGTATCCGCTGGCCATTGAGGCATCAACACCCACGAGTAGTATGTCAATATTCACTTTCGCTATTTGTTCTCTTCTCTCGGGCGTATCACGAGACGACTTCTCGTTCACTATTCGCTATTGCTCGTATTATTATTTTGCTGCTTCGCTAACGCTCAGCATTAACAAAAAGTCGGGTGACTAGTGTTTCTATTAAAGAGCTACGAAATAGACTTAACCAAGTCCTATGATAGAGCCGATAATGATTCGTTTTAGCGTTAGTATGATCGACTCCCTAATTTTATGGGCAAAAACGAGCAGAGGGTTAACACTTAAAGAACAGTGGCTGAGCGAGCCGCCGTTAAAGTAGGCGAGATTGTAAAAAGCACCCAATTATTGCCAACAACCAGACTGCTGTTCGGCGAATACTAGTATGGTGTCATGTCCTCAATAACGGAATAACGGCGGCGCTCATGGATCCGGCCATCTTCAAACTAAGGGCGAATATCCGTATTATAGAAGTAAGTTTGGGCTTCTCTTCTTCGATCCTGACAAATATGTGGGTCTTTGGTCTAACTATGCCATTATTTTAATACGAATCGACAGAGTTTGATACTAATCGATTTTACTGTATTGATTTATATCGACTATTAATGCTTCGAATCCCCTCAATTTTGAGTTGAAGACTCCATTGAGAATATTGCTTCCCAGATTTACCCGTAAGTAGCCGAAGCTGAGAAGGCAATGTCTCAAACGAGATAGGAATATGTGCTGTGTATCGCTTGATTGAATTTTCGGGTTGAGGATCTCGATTCTCAGAAATCGGTGCGTTTAATCTTGCTCTGGAGACCGTACAACTAATTCTTGTCAAATTTACAAGTCATAACGCGAATATCCGCTTTCCTAGCCTCATTCTCGGCCGGTGGAGTTTCAAAGGACAAAGGCCTGGTTGCAGGAGTTTTCTTGATGCCGAGTTTTTAACTCTGTTGTCAACAATGGTACCGGAAGTTGCACATTATTCGCTATATAGACGGCTAGATGGCTTGAAAATAAACGCCTAAATATATTTAATCAACTTCGACTTTACCAGGTGTTGACGACGAGGTCTAATTACTTCATCCGTGTGGGCAGGGAGTCTAATTTATGGCCTCGAATTCCAATCCAATATAGTAGGATGGCCACTTCAAGTTCGTACTCTCAGAGATAGTAACTCGCAGTCCATTCATCAGGATTCAGACCTTGGCCTGGCAGTTGGACTCGCCGCATGGTCCCGACCTAAACTCCCCAACGCAACTAGATCAGGAACGAAGCCTCGTCCACGTCTCCCAACTGCAAATCTATATCCTCCCTTTCTGCAAAATCCTCATCTATTGCCCTCTCTTCCGGACTTGATTGCGGCCACAGCTTCAGCAATGCGCTCGACACTGTCAGCAACAGTAATAATATTGTTGAAAGAAGCACCATGTGGTCCCAAAGTCAAAGTGAAAATAGTACTCGGTTTCTGGCGTTCTGTGTAGGAGAGTTCTCGCGATCGAGAGAGGTGAAAGTGCCATTCGGAGATCGATATGTATTTCGATAAAATTGAGACCATAATGATGATATCAAATTTTCACATTCACGGCCGTAAATAGTATCTCCAGTTCGGTACAAAGAAGATGAAGCAAAGTAGCTGGGCGAAGTTGTAGACGATGCTCTCTAAAAACCATTCTTCTCTTGGGGTAACACGTCCCAATATCGATCTTTCGTTTACAGCTCCTTCTTTCTCAGTGGGTGAGGTGGTTCTGGAGTGACACGTCTTCTCCCAGTTGACGATGACTCGGGCAATGCTGGCGTATGTAGTCGAGCCATCCGCAGGCGAAGTTCCTGGTTCTGCATATGAATCTTGAAGGAGGGGGTCGATATTGTTGTCGTCGTCCACAATACTATTTCAGAGTCTCTCTATTCTCATGATTCGCACTGTGATATAATTCTGCAAACCCTGAGCAGTGTCTACCACTAGCAGTCACATCGAGAAATATGTATCTCATGGAAGACATCTTCATATTATTCTAGCAGCCTTAAGCTTCCACGAAACTAACTGCCTTGCTCAGTTTCTATATATGTGATGAGCTAAGATAGCTAGTAGTTTTAGCTTAGGAAAGTGCTTATAGTCCTTGTAGTCATGAAAGATCGACAGACCCCGGCTTTAAGAGTACTTAAGTTATATGCATCTCAGACACTATTGCCTAGGTAGAGCAGTACCTTCTACGAAGCGATGAGGCTGCGGCCCCCGGACCGGTTTTGCTACACCTTTCTTGCCCAAACCTGCGGTAATAACGTCTCAGCCTTACATCTGAGTGACAGAATTTGTCAATGGCCCAATAGGGAGCAAAACGGCCGCTATGGGCTGCATAATAATCGGTGCACAGTGTTCTTCACGATATTATTATATGTAGTGGTTGTTGACCGGCAAGTTGCAACACATAACTATATCTGAAGGACTTTTTTTTTTTGATTAATTGATGACTCGCGATGTGTCGGTTAGATTTCGACCCGTTAGAATGTAACAAACGTTCTGGTTGGTCAAAAAAAGGCGAGTGGCAGAAAAAAGGACCCCGTTCAATAATGGCCAGGCCCTGCTTATTTATTAAACTACCGCGTTAGTATGATACATTCTTGTCCCCCCACATGCCTTGTTCGGAGATATCATAAAAATATGAAGCAGTTGAACGAAACTATATATATCAATCCCTAGAAATCCGTATCATACAAAGTTGCAGTTAACCTGTAACAATATCCTATACCTAAGCATAAATCTGACGAAAGACCGTCGATTGGCTCATAGTTATTATACGAATTTGTCAAACGCTGACTTCCTCAGATTTCTTCACACTGTTCCATGGAGTGATAGGCGGATTTCGAATGGACTAGACCAGCCGCCCAAAGTGACAGGCTTGCAGCCCGATTCTCGACGGATCCTGTTTTCCCCTCAATAATAATGATGAGCACCCCTCAACGTGCAGAACTCTCTTTGGATGTGGAGGATTGGATTAGGCACAGATTGGCAATTGCATCATCAGGTCATTGGCTTGGACTCATCAGCCCGAGTTGAGGCCGGCCGCCGAACCCTAGTCTCAGAAACTCAGACCAC
>NPHW01002857.1:0-14874 GCA_002240705.1 Elaphomyces granulatus
TTGGTTTATATGCATCACTGCCTGAGACCGCATTTACCTTTTCTTCTCCGCAGTAACTACTTAAGTGTATAACAACTTAAATCCATCGGCATCATATCCATTCGTATTACACTATCAAGAGATCTGGATTCTGCTCATCCCATCCTGGTAGTAACTATAGTAAGCTATACTTTAATCAGGTGAATTGAAGGCGATCAAAGTACATACATAGTAGCTTATTATAATTCGAAGACCAATGTGGACGAGAGGGGATCTCGAGCGCCAAGAAACAAGAGATATATTGTAAATACACTCCAGGGCTCTTGTCCTATCATTATCATATTCTGATGGTTGAAAATGGCGTCATCATCATATCATACAGTGGAAAAGACGTGTCTAGAATCTATAGATGCATATTGGAACAAGGAATGATTTATGGTTACATGATCCGGTAGTATCATAAATAAGAGAGGATATGTAGATCCAACCAATCCGGTGCAAGACCGAAGATTGGGGTGCATGTCGTGACGTTCCCGAAAACCCCCTAAAGACCCGACCACCAATAGAACATATGTAGCGAGGCCGAATGGCTTTCGGGTCTAGAAAACGAAAAAAGACTAGTATATGGATACATATGATAGTTGGTCGTCTAAGTTTCCATTCTACACATAGAGGCAACGCCGCCAATGTTCTGGCTCCTGTGTTGCTCAGTGACCCCGAAACCCCTAATTAGTATCTATTATGATAGGGACAATAAACGAATCATCAAGGAGGAAAAGACTCGTGTCGCGGGTACAATGCAATTGCATGTACTACCTAATATCCTAGTATATATGCAGGGTGCAAGGGACCCATTTTTCGAATCCGCACACTTAAAAAGTGGTGAGATAGTTACAGCAATAGGCGGCTATCATAGTGACTATATACTCGAAAAATTACTAGAAATAGGTTATTAGGTAGGGCATGGTGCATTACGTTAACGACATACATTCTCCCCGCGACCACAACACACTAGGACACGCTTTTTTTTCGTTTTCGTTTTCGACTGTAAAATCCCTAGGGGTATCACTGTATCATGGACGAACAAATAACTCCCTTGCTCCTAAATTCGGTTCTCATATTAGATGTCAAGTAACTCAGCGCCTGGTCATTGGTCCCAGATATTGAGCACGCCAAAGTCATCGATATCATCAACGGGGATCATCATCCCTTTGAAGGATTCTCTGACGTTAAAGTTCTCTGGATGTTGTGAGCTCAGGTCGCTCGCGGAAAAGATATCTTCCGCGCTAACGGGGCTCTTTTCGGAGCTACTTAGGACACTAGTATCGAGGTTGTACAAAAGATCGCCACTGCTAGTTGACCATGATCTGGGTGGGAGATCCTGTATATCATTTGATTCGTTTCCTTGAGGGGATACCGTCGACTGGTGTACCTGCTGATATTCCGCAATTAACGGAATATGATCCTCCCAAAACTCCCTGGTTCCGTATATGCTGTTGAAAATGTTGGAATTCTCACGGTCCAGATCACCGATCATGAACTCCCAGTTGGCGGATGCCAGAGTTCTCGGAAGGTTGGAGCATGACACTGCTCTGGTACTGTCGTATCCAAGCGTGTAGTAATCGTCGCTATACCCAGTAGAGAAGTCGACTGATCGATGTTTTCCGGCGTGTAGATGAGCATTCTGTACCTGGGGTAAGTGGGCAGGTGGACCAATGGGGCTGTATAACGAAGCATGCGGCCGCGGCGACTCAACAGCGTTAGAATGAGCAAAGGCCGGGCTGTGGTAGGCCGCTTCCTTTTTGGGGTGTTTTCCTGACGCCGTATTGATCAGCAAACGAGACTTGAGGGACTGTAGCTGCTTCTTCGGTGACAGCGATTTCATCGAGGACGATGAAGTCTCCTGGCTTTTCGGCTGTGTAGCCGGTCTGTTGACCTTGTCACCGTTCAAGAATACAAAGTGATTGATTATAACACCAAACTCAGCCGCAGCTTCAGAGGACTCAGCTTTGAGCTGATCTACGACGGCTGAGAGTGAATTTCGGCTTTCCTTGACAAGCTTGCTGTTGCGCTCGAGTCCGATCGTCTGCCATAGAAGACCGAGGCCGGAGAGGAATATGAGTTCGGTTCTATTGACACAGAAGGACAAGCTCATCCTCCTCTCATCCAACAGTTGTAGAATCTGAATGATATGCTTGCTCGAATCTGACAGGGCGAGGATGGAAGGAGAAGCAACCTCCGGGTGACCGAAACACGCAGCCGGACGATGTATCAACATACGAATAAAAAAATACACTGTGGACTGGAAGGCGGTTAGTAAATAATTGATGCTTTGCTAACAGACAAACATACAAGGAAAAGTGACGGATGACTCGTCACATCCGTGCTTGGCTTGTCTTGCGCAAACTTTAACCGTAAATGAAGCGGAAGTTTCCTGAGCCAAGCATCCAGCCCATCTGCGAGTACACGCAGTTTTGAAAATGGAATCTCATAGCTAGCGGCCGACGGGTACAGCTGCTCTAACACTTTGTTCAGGATTCTCGACGCGTCAAAAAACGCGAGAGCAGCAGCGATACCAGTCGACTCTCTGGGAACTGGGAGGAACCCAGCCTCGGTGATATTTTCATCATCGACATCAGCAGGATACTCAACGTTGATGTCCTTTTCGCGTAATAAAACTGGAAGGCCCGTCAAGGCAGCTGAGAAACTGCAGAGGAAGTACTAAGCGATACGAACAAGAGGGGAATGAAGTGATGACGTACCGATCAAGAACATATTGACACCAGAAAACCCGCTTGCGTGTCTCACTGCTCAGAGTGTCCAATGTAAAGCGACTTTGACTTTGATAGAGTCCTAGTTGGTGACAGAGACAGACTGCAAGGCCACGGTACCGTGAAAGACTCTTATAGTCCCTCTTGGCCAAGGAATACATTTGAGCAAGGACGTAGCACTGGAGAGTCATAACCGAGATATCCCCGGAAAGCGCTTCAAGGGCGGGGTACCAACACCGCTCGAATACGGAGGGATCTTGATTGGTTCTGGACTAGACTGGAAATTAGTATAGAATGCAAGAGAGGTATCGAGGGAAAGAAGTAAGCGACGGATCGCACTTTAGAAGACAGAGCGGCAATCCCAAAGATAAGGTTCAACTGAGCCACGACATGGCTGTTAGCCTGTACTGAATCGGTGTCACCTGTGAGGTAATTATCGTAATACTTCAACACCGTTGGCTGGTGAACAACAGGATAGAATGGCGCCCATTCCTGGAAGAAGATATGGATAAGCCCATCTGACACCAGTCGAGGGACTGTCCCTGGCGTCTGGCCCCGGAGATGGGAGACCGGTCGAGGCGAAGATGTTAGGGCACGGGTTGATAGACTGCTTGGGGAGTTTCTCTGTTCCTGAAGTCGTCCAATGGACATATCTGATTGCTGTCAGCTCCAACTGAGTAGGACGTCAAGCAGCAGATCACATACCCGCAAACATATGCGTACTTGAAGGGCCCATAAATGGAGCATCGGCTGTCGGTTTCGCCCGAGTAGTGGATGGAAGTTGAACGAGAATAGCATTCTCGACATCCTGCTCGGAGGAAGTAGTGGTTGAAGGGGAGCAGACAGGAGATTGAGACGATTTGCATTTCTGAACACAAGGGGCGAGGGACCGTATCCGAGACAAAACTTCAATCTTCTCATCTCTCTGATCCAACAATTCTTTCAGGTCCCTGACTTCAGCCTCCAAAGTCCGGACGCGGTCCTCAAGCGATTCAGTGTATCCTCGAGGAAAGGCACGCCGGCTGAGCTTGTCGCTCGTCCTGCACTCAAAACCGACGTTTGCGCACTGGGTACAACAAGGCCGGATCCCATCACAGCGGATCTTTTTGCTCCTGCATCGGTCACAGGCCTGTGCAATGCGGCTTTGGGAATTATTTCCCACCTTAATAACTTTCATAGGCAGAATCCCAGGCATCTTGGTGGACGAAATTCAGGCGGCTGAGCCGTCTGTGACGTCTAAGGTGCTGACTATGTAGTTGGGAAATGGAAGTGATGGATGGGAGGAATGATGATGACAAGTAGCAGCAAATCGAGTGTAGGAAATAGGATTTCCAACGGTGAAGGAGGCTGGCTGGAGGACTGTGGGAAGACAAAAAGAGTAAGTTATGTATGTCTGCAGCTGTTCGAACAAGTTGGTACGGAGTGATCTCCGAGCCGTTCGGGGGGTTTCACGGTTTCGGAGACGGCGAAGAGCGAACGAAAACACACCTGTTTTTTTTGAAAGTTCCCTTTCTCACTTGCAGACTGTAGTTACTGTCTGGAAGTTTTAACTCTTCCTTCTCATCAGTTTTCCACACCAATATACTTTTTTGGTGTTTGGTCGGTCGGGATGGGAGAATAAGAACAAGCATTGAAGCATTGCAATAATAATGCGGAGTCCCCGATCCGATATAGAAGAAAAGTTATTAGTAGTGGCTTATTTTTATTAGAAAAACAGCCGCTGCTTTGTACCGAGGTGTGACGCAAACACATGTAAAAAATGAACCTCTTGTACAACAGAACCATATACCTAGTTATGGATATCTTTTTTTTTTTTGAATAGCACTATGGAACATCATTAACTATGCGGGGTCTCAACTGGTCCATTCTAACGGGAACTATGCTGATCTTTGGTACTCCAGATCCTGACTCCTCACATACCTATGTAGTAGGTGAATCGTCCCACCGATCGCGATCTTCCAAAGGAAGAACATTCGAAAAACAATTCGATTGCAGCGCAGCACACAACCTGTGGTAGCCCATGGGCCGTGTCCATGAGTGCTGGGCTCGGATGTTGGTGATCATTAATCTTCTATGTCGGGGAAGCATTTCCTTTTGTTCCTTGTTCCTTCTTGAAAACAATAATTGATCTCATCCTATTGGCTTCTTTCTCTTGTTGGTCAAAACACAACTACGAACGAACCAAAAACGGCTGGCTTGTGGGCCAGGTCCATTCCCATCAAGGCACGGGAAACTCCTACTAAGCTTGAAACGCTGTGGTGTGTGTTGCACATGATCATTTCACAGACTGCAGATTAGACTGGGATAGCTCTTGAGGTTGAGCAAACATCACACGTGGTTTCCAAGGATACTATACTAGTACCGAGGTGTTGAATCCTTTACTCTAGCACCTGGGCCATCCCCATCCCCACCAGGATGGTGCTAGAAAATGTCGACTCTAATTACTAAGTCTCTAAACCATAGGTTGGCAACCCTCTAGTGAATGTGCTAAGCATAATGCATCGGAATCCCATGGTCTCAATATTCGATATAGTCGATAGTATCTCCCTAGTCCAGCCATGAGCTAGGTAAGATTGCCACGGATGTCTATAAGTTCCTTTTTGTATTTTTTAATATACAGGTATCAAGAGTCCTCTTTTCAGTCAGAATGCATTCTATGTTGATGTAATTCTAGACTAGATTTCGTCTTTACCCTCTGATCAATTAAACGGATCGATGAACATCCTCTCCATGGTGATGTACCCCCTGGTTCTACAAATCCATAAGATACTGAGGATGCAAGGTTCCGCATTACCTGCCACATGGTAGGGAAAGATTCCATCGTCGTGTTAGGTGGCACACGGAAGCAGAGACACATGCAACGTTATTCCCATTGAACAAACGTGAGACCGAGATCCCGTAGCAGTAGAAATTCGCCCTCCTATTGGATCACACCTACATGGATGCATCTTTCAGATGACCGTTGCTTGCTGCAGCAGGCATCTGACAGGAAATAGAGTCCACCCTCCCTACTTCGCTTTCTTCAGTCATCACCCCTGTCACAGATCTTGTTTGATCCTGATATGGGTATACAAGCCCTTGATTGATAAGATCCAAGGCCGTCTTTTAATACAGATCTATAATTCCCTAGTCTGGATTAAAATTAGAAAATATGGGGTTTTCTGTAGACATCCCTCCCCAAACAAAAATGAAGGACAAGGTGAATCCAGAATGTTGATGTGATCTAAACACATCAGGACGAAATTACGAAAAGTCATCTTGGGCATCGTCTGATCGTTGACTCAGATAAGCATTGACAGTCTCGGAAGCCATCAAATCATCCCTCTATTGAAGAAAGTGGGCAAAATCTCAGCAAGCACCTCCTTAGAGAAGAAAGAAAGTATTGTAAGAGGGGAGGACATTTGCATCTGTTTTTGGCTATAGATCACATACCGTTTGCCTCAAATCTCGGATTCCCCTTTCGAGTAGGTCAACCTCCAGCTTGCGTAGTTTTTCAACTACATGGTATGTATCACTTCGAATCCCGGTACTTTTCCCGTTACCATCATGATCGGTTTCCAAAAACGGGTTCTCGGTTTCCTGCAGCATTGCCAGCTGAGTTTCTAGCCGAGTTTGCAAGATCAAAACGGCTCGGAGCTGGAAGACGTCCCACAACGGATCTGTTGTGATGATGTCTCTCAGGCAGCCGGAAGGACCTATAGCCCTGTCCTTCCACGTGGCTTTGAGCTCTTTAATGCCGCTATGCGTCTCAAGCACGTGGAACTCAAGTCCATCCTCCTGGTTGATACACGACCACCAAACAAATGGGCTGTCCCAGCCCGTAGCTCCCGAAGCACTGCATGTAGAAAATAATCGTACCCCGGGAGCATCTTCACAGAATGATCTCTTTGCCGATTTTAGCGGATCGTCATCGGGAATCCCCAGGCCCAAAAACAGTTGCCTCGCATCCGTCACTTCTGCTTCCAGGAAACCGTAAGAAAAGATCATTTCGGACGCCCCCTTTTCATCACCATACCTGCGAGCTTGCAGTAAGCAGCTTACTCAAAAACACAAACAATACAGACAAGATGCTAGTACAGGGAAGATAAGGTGATGGTTATATATATCATACGTAATTGTAACTTCGTCTCCAGGGTACATCCTTTTACCCCAGCGCAATTGCAGGACCGCGTTTCCTTTTTTATCTGTCTCATACAGTGCCACAGCCGCATCTCCCGAGGCATGGTTGGCCATATCAACGCACGGTACCATCGCATGGCCTGTACCTGGCAAGTCCAAGGCTCGGGATCGATACATGGCGTCGACTTGTTTCCAGTCCTCAAACGTCAGTTTGCCAGTCTCCTCCTCCGAATCATTCCACCAATATCGCATGCACCACGGTATCGTCTCTGTGCATCTACATAGATGGGTAAACTCCCGCTCAAGGGAGGCCATCTTCGTGTCCACGGCGGCTTTCAGCGATGTGCCATACAGAAGATAGCGTTCTTCGTCAGTATAGAAGGTAGGTAGCCGTATATCTGCCGGGAGGAATTTGATGTATTCGGACCATGGATTCGAGATGCCGATTCTTTTATCATCACCAAAGTCCGGACTTGAATACGTAACTTGGAGAAGGAGGAAGATCAGGATGGCTCCTCGGGCTGTCTGCGAAATTATCACATATCAATATACTAAATACTGAATGAAGTTTCTAAAGATGAAGAGTAGTTACATGCCAGGAAATTGTATGAAAGATAAAAAGTATACATACTTTTCCGTAGTCGCCTACAACCTCTAACACCTCCTTCAAGGAGCGATCAGACTTGGAGTAGCTCTCTACCAAACTAGGTGAGAGCACCATGTCCGGAGGAACCGAGATGAGAACCTCCGGAGAGGAATTATTGTCATTCGCAGGATCCCTGTTGAATTTCTCACCTTTTGTCACTACTGCTGCCCCCTTGTCTGTTCCGTCCGAGTCATTATTGGAGCAGAAACGCTCGATTGCAACTCCATCAAACTTGATTCCATTGAGTCTTGCCCACGCGGGCATTGCCTCAATCGGGAGATACTGGCGCTTCATGGCATGATATCGAGAGATTCTGGATTCACTGGCTCCAGTTACCAAAGCAAGTTCAAACGATGGTCTTTAGACAAGGTTATCTTATCCGTTATCGATACTATCGATAAGCCATTCAATGCCCTAAGCCCTAAATGGAGTTCTTGCATTGCGACACGAACACGTCATGATGATAGATTCCTAAATCTATGTATTGCATAGGTATTTGAGGCTGAAACTAGCAACATTTCAATTGATTACAGCCACAGAAAAGAAAAGAAAAGAAACCTCCGCAATTGAAGCAATACTATGCCTGGCAGTAGAGGACTCCTAAAGTTAAGATCCTCGGCTCTGCATAATACATTCATTCCACACCCAACCTGCCCCAGCCCTCTTCCGATTCAATCTATCCCACAGCCAATCGGCATTCCTATGCAATATAGTGCATGTACTATTCGCCTGAAGAGTGAGAAAGACACCACGTACCGAGTGACGGATAGATGGTCTGGCGCATCAACAGAAGATCACACCATAAACAAAGCGAAGAAAGGAGATACAACGGACCCACAGGCAGAGGCAGCGGTCTTTGGACAGCAAGAGCGGGAAGAGAACAGGGGAATTGCAGACAGAACAATGAGTCAAGCAACAACCGAAAGGGACCTTGGAAGGAATAATAAGCGAGCAAAGGAAGATCATCCAAAGGCACCGGAGCCTATCATTGGGATGAATGATGAAAAGGGACAGGTGAGTCTATATTCCTTGGACGTGTGTATTCTCAAGCAACCATTCTGGTCCCCTCATCATCGAGCGGAACGAACTGTTCTGAGTCACGGCCAATTGACCCCAGATAATCTGTCTGACATTCTAGTTTCAGAAAGGGCATTGACAAGCTGCGGTTTCGGTATTCTATGAACACGTCGGTGTCTATCATTAATATTTCACCTTGAGGGGTTTTGAACTGAACGTCATGTGACCTTATCGGTGTGGAAATTATGTTTCAATAGATTAGTCCTTCCTACCGGCCAACCTTGAAAGAGAGTATCTATATAGTAAATCCATGTGTTAGTGAAAAGGGTAAAGTAATAGAAAGGCCGATTTTAGAGAGCACGCACATCATGCTTCCCAACCTCGACGATCTCGTCCTCAGAGACTCTCACGCCCCCCGAGCTTTCGACATAGGCAACTGGAATATCCCCCATGATTTTCCGAGCAATATCGCCCACCGTACTGTTCCTGCTTCATATCAGAATTTCCATCCCCCGACAACGAACGTGCGGTGTAAGCCTCACTTGTTGACCAAAACACAATCTCTAAAAACTCCACCAGTCCCGGAGCCGAATGTGTGGATATTCCGGACCGGGAAGACAGGTACCAGGCCTAGGATCTCTGCAGCGCGAGATAAGCACTGGACAACTCCAGTGGATCCATATCGATATAGCACCAAGTCTTTTAAGTTTTCTATGCGACTAATTTCAAGTCAGAACTGCTGTATGGTTTCAAGCTTTACTACTGTTGTAAATAACTTACTTCTTTAATTTCTCATCCATTTCTTTAAGTCCACCACCATCTGGATCACCCATCTCAATTAAGTCTTCTCGCGTATCCACAAATTCGCTACCCTCGACGTATTTCACGTATCCTTGTTTCGCCAATTTTCGAAGGAAAACCTCCGATATAGCAGAACACAGAACGATGGATTGGGAATCGTGCCTTTTAGCAATCTTATTGATATTCTGTTCTCACCACATCAGCAAGAAAATGGGTGCCATCGCAGGAAAGTTGGCCTCACCTTTTCCGCATCTGGATGGTCAATCTTATTTAAGGCGAAAACAGTTGGAAACTTTTCATCAACGAACGCATTTACAACTTTCTCAATCGTTTCGTCTGACCATTGTTCAAGCGGCTCTTTTAATGCTAAACGACCGAGGCACCGTGCAACAATCTGCGATGTGCTTCCATAACCGGAAAATTGATTCTGCAATGTCTCGACCGGGGTCGCTTCTACAAGGTGTCAAAGACATTCAGGCTGGACAAAGGATGGCGAGTAATCAACATACTTATGGCAACATGACGCCTCTTGATAGAACCCCTGGAAAATGTCAGCAGAGGGATGAATAATTTGGGTCACCAAATCGACCATTTTCCCATTAGATTCCCCTGTACCCATCGCACGATTTCTGATCTTAACCATGCAATGTCTTGAGACGGATCGTATCCCCGGGTCACCTTTCCTAATCAAGCTTCAGTCAGATCACGCGACATTATTTTAACACTCTTCATACCTTCGGCATCTGTTGTCCCACTCACGTCCACAACGTGTATCAGAGCATCTGCATGGCGTAGGTCATCTAGGAATTTGTTCCCAAGCCCTTTACCCTCATGCGCACCAGGAACAAGTCCTGCCACATCCAGTAGCTCAATGGGCACAGACCGTCGGCCTGCATGACAACTGCCGTAATTTGGCTTGCATTTGTCTGAAAGATTGTAGCGTTTGCAGGCACAATCTACCTGCAGATAGCCGATGGCACGCTGGGGATCGATTGTAGTGAACCTGAATTTCCAATTAGAAAACGTACTGGATATATATAACAAGTTCACAAATTTTAATCTGGGCCAAATTTGAACCATCTAGGAACATAGTAATTATTGGTGTAGATGGCTGAGCTTACGGAAAATTTCCTGAAGTTTAAAGGGTTAGCAGAGCACACAAAACCATTCTTGAGAGAAACCTACCAACTTTAGAAGACGCGTCAGTCAAGCTGTTCAGCGTTGTTGATTTTCCACTAGATGGCTATTATTACCCCTCAGCTTCAAGTTACCACTGATATATGATCAACCTTAGTAGTAATTGTAAATATTCAAGGATCAGGCCAACCTTTCCTACCAACCCAATTAACGGGCTTTGGGGCATGTTTATAACCCAACAGTTCAACACAACAAGTTTCACACATAAAAGCAAGCAAAAAGCTATCAAGTTCAGGGAAGTTTTCCACAGTTATTAGTTATGTAAGTTTTAATTGGGAGATTGATTGATCCTTCTGGATATGCACTTTTCTGCAGCATTGTGAAGTTACATGAAGGCGGTGAAGAGAATGACAGCATCAAATAATTGGATATATCCATGGATCTTATGAATATGAATACAGTTACTGTATTTCTGTCATGGATAATATCCACGCATATATCCGTGCTCTTGAAATTTTATGAATATGAATGGGGATACCCCCATATCCATGAATGTTCATGGATACCTAATATATATCCGTGGGTCCATTGAATTTTCATGAATAGTAGTACTAACAGTATTTTTTTTTGTTCATATGCGTGATGAAAACGCCAAATTTCATGAATCTTATCCATGGGGAGCCCTAAATGTCGTGCTATATATGTGACTGTCCTTGATTCTCAACGAATAATTATAAATCGCAATAGAAGAATTCGCCATATCAGTACTACATAGTACTACTAACATTAATATTGAAGTAAGGCTGGACATGACGCATTCCTTCGAGACGAGCGTATGCCAGATGCAGTTCATCAATGACATTCCACTTGACCAACGTGCGGAATTTATAATGTCGGATCATGCCATAATGGCCGGCACCTGCCACGTCAACTCGAGTCGGAAACTTGGCTCAGTTCTCCTGCTAGCATATATACTAGTACTATAGCAAAGATAATAGCATATACAGCCTAAACAAACAGGCCCGGATTATGATATGTAGCATCAGTGTTGTCATTGCAGTAGCACCATAAACGTCGTTGTATTAATAAGGGCTAAGGCCGCGGCTAGGACACCTTTCCATTTGCCTAAAGGTTTAATATATGTTCGCTTAACCCTGAAAAGAGACTCTAAATTCTCCGAGCTCTCTCGATCTTCATTGACTTATCATTTTAAACAAGTGTTTTCGATCGATCCCAGCTCTGACAGCGGCGACCTTCCACAAAACCAAGGAAGATATCCGCAAGCCAGAGTCCAAAGCATC
This sequence comes from Elaphomyces granulatus, assembly GCA_002240705.1. NCBI lineage: Eukaryota > Fungi > Ascomycota > Eurotiomycetes > Eurotiales > Elaphomycetaceae > Elaphomyces > Elaphomyces granulatus. The sequence continues at coordinate 11,772 of NPHW01002857.1, forward strand.
TAGAAGGCACAATAATGGCCACACTCCTGCTGACTCAAATGTTTCGGCAATGAAGGCTGGTCTAAAATCTTCTTAGTACATATTTATCATTTAATAATTAGGATTAGCATATTTCCCAGTCTGTCAGCGACCATAGTATCGACAAGCCACACCAAATTGAGCAGGGAACGGCCAGCCTTCCTCCGCCTAAGGAAGGATCCTCCGGTTCCAGCCGATTGGGAATCTGCCAATATAAGAGCCATTGATGTGGGCTCTGTGATAAAGATGCAGTGTCTGGCGAATATAACTTACTGATCCTGATCCAAGCGTTAGACGACAAGGTAAAGATAATCTGGATGATTTACCCACGACGACGATGAGGTGATAGGAAGAGAAAGTTTAGCACAACTTCAAGATACTTCACCGCTAACGTTCAAAAACAAAATTTGCGTCAAATGAAATTCAAAATCTGTTTCCAATATATTAGTAACATTACTAATTGAAATATAGATATTAACTAGTTTCCTCCATTTTGCACAAAACCAGACTTCCACAAAACAAGACCTGATACTTTAGTGTAGTCTTCAAATGCACCCCCGTTGATACTTTTGCCGTGAAATTCAAAGAAACCTCCAACCTGGGACAAAACGGTTTCATGCACCATATTAACCCCCAAGAGAGCATAAATTATGTTCCTGACGGGAAGTTCATCTGTCCCAGACTCCCAGTTAAGACCTATCATGGGACTCTTTATATACGAATTCTCGAAATCAAGACTGTCCTCCGTTATTCCGCTTGTTATCAACAATATTCACACGCCAACGCCGAAGCTAGATTGCAATCCTGATTGGATTCTATAGGAGGATTTATATGATACCTAATAATTCGTACTCTGTAGTTAGTATCGACGACTGTCTTTGGAGGTGTATTTATCATACATTAGGTAGCCAAGTCAATCCCTGCGCTACTCTCTAACTAACTTGTTTGCAGGGGCCGGCCCGGCCGGAGCCTGGAAAAAGCTAGGAGAAATAGGCACACTGTTGGGATCAATGCGTGCTCGCTTTTCAGGCCTTTCTTCATCTTCATCCTCGCCTTCATCTTCGCGCTGCATAGTTGTATCACTTATAAGCGCGTTTTCTAACTCAATTTGATCAATGGATTCCAGCTCTTCCTCCAGTTCAAGCTCTTCAGCCTCTGTCAGCTGGTGATAGTGTCGCTTGCCTTTAATCTCGTCCCGATCAAGTGTGCGGCGGTTAACATGAATAAAGCAAAGTTTATCCAGTCGTTCCAATGTCATAGTTGCTCTGAACTTTCCAGCATTCAGCTTCATTGTACTGAAAGCGCGCTCAGATGGAGCTGAATTAGGAGGAGTGTTGAACATTCTAAGAGCAAAGACTGCTAGATCTGGGGCGTAGGCCGATGCGAGGCGCCAGTATTCGATTGGATCGTTCATGACGGTTTCAGTCCACAATTCAGAACTTAGAAAGTTATCATATAAACATTTAAAATCTAAATATGATCGCCGAACAGCCTCAAACTTCTCTGCTGGAACGTGAAGCTGTAGGAAGCCAATAACCTTTTCCTGGTCGCCGGAATTGTAAGGCACGCGCACATTCCGAGGATCCAAATGAAACGCAGTGAGGTGAATGTCCGATAGTTGAATTCGAGCTCGATTATCAAGTACCTGCGCTAACTGAAGGCATTGACGGTGTTTACTCAATTCAAAACGCATTTGGAGCCAGCGAGCTTCCACTTGCCCTAGATGGCTTTTTGAACTCTCAGAAGCCACCTGGAGCTCGTTTAAAGGTCGCAGAATGTCAATTAGCTCGTCAACTTTAGCCCAGAAGAGAGGATCAAGTATTGCATTCAAGACGGTCATGTTTTTGCATTCGTTATTGACATCTCTGGCAAATGCTTTAAGTGCCTCCTTGGAACGTTCCAAAAACCTCAAGGAATAGAATTGAGTACCCCAACGAGTCACAGCAGCGAGCGCAAATGCATATGTTTTGTTGTATAGTTCATCCTGATATGACCTCAGAAGGGCAAGCTGTTTGTGAGATGTTCGGAAGTGCAAAACAACGTCATTAGTATTGCGCATTACTTGTTGGAATTCGGGCAACATCACGATATCTTTGATAAGCAATTGAATGCCGTGGGAGTCGCAGGGAACAAATAACGTGTGTTTAAATCGTCTATCCCCACGAAGCGCTTTCCATAGCTTCCTCATTGTGCCACATGTGTCCGTTGCTGTACTATTGATTCCAGGCAATTGTTGACCAATTTCGGCCTCAATCTCATCAAGGGCAGTGCAAATCCCTGCGGCCTGCCTCTCCGCTGACGATGTTCCCAAAGGAACTAAGGCATGTTTGATATGGAAGGGACCGCGTGTGGTATGAATGCAGAAATTGATAACTCTATCTCTGGCTGATGTTGAGCTCTCGTCGGTGATGAGATTGACGATATTCGAACGTTTGATAATACCAAAGACATCATTACGTGTTTCGTCATAGCACTCATCGAGGATTGTGGTCGAGAGAAGCTTCCTGCTCGGGACTGTATAAGCAGGATTGAGTTGCTTCAGAAAACGAGCCAAATAATGACCCTCGAAGATATCAAATGGCAAAGCTGCGCAGTATACTGCATAACCAGCAGCCTTATTGAGTTTATGAACTTGGTCACGGTTCAGAAGATTTAAGGTCTGTTGTGCAACTTGTGCCTTTGGCTTCTGTTGAAAGTCGATTTTGCGTTGCACTGGTGCCGGCGCTATTGAATTCGTTCTATTGCGATATTCTTGATAGCCTTTGCACTCTTGTAAGTGTCCAGATTGGCGTGAAATGTTTTCAGCAAATTTAAAGTTGTCACAATGTTTGCAGTGAGCTCTGCGCTTCTATTGTCTGTATTAGCAATTTTTAAGGACTCAATCTTAATCAAAACACTTACTTTTGCGTCTGGAGGAGGAGGGAAATAGGTGAATTGCTCGTGCACAGTAGTAAATTCAACACGAGGCATGATTGCAACGATATCTTATACATAGATGCTTGCTGACTGAAGGAAGGGCATGCTACAAAAACTTTAGCGGTTTACATAGACGCGTGACGCGTCTTACCTCAGTCCCTCAGCCGTA
>NPHW01002858.1:0-13900 GCA_002240705.1 Elaphomyces granulatus
TTAGCAGCTCTGCGATGACAGCAGGGACGCCTCCTGCACGAAAGAACTCCTCACCAAGGAATTTCCCGGCTGGCTGCATATTCAGGAGAAGTGGGATATGGAATCCAAACTTATCCCAGTCCTCAACAGTGATATTTATACCCATATGGGCTGCGATTGCATTCAAATGGATGGGTGCGTTTGTACTTCCCCCAATTGCTGAATTCGTTACAATCGCATTCTCAAAGGCTTCTCTTGTCATGATGTCACTTGGCTTTCTGTCCGAGTGAACCATCTCCACGATCTGCTTCCCTGTCTCATAGGCACACTGTGCCCTCTCGCGGTAGGGGGCAGGGATGGCAGAGGATCCTGGAAGCGCCATTCCCAGAGCCTCTGCGAGTGCATTCATTGTTAACGCCGTTCCCATGGTGTTACAATGACCCACTGATGGTGCTCTAGAATCAAAGTTAGCCACTTGTGAATAGCCGAGCTTGAAAGCTTGTCGAACGAACCCTTTTGAGACCAGATCGAACAATTCTTCTCTGTTGATTTCCCCAGCAGCATAGAGCTCTCGACCCTTCCAAACAATCATCCCCGAGCCAACTAAGGCATCCTTCACATAACCGTTGATCATAGGCCCTACATTAAGGCATATCGCGGGAATATTCTGAGAGGTCTGAGTTAGAAACATTCTTACTTCTTCGAAACGATAGTGCAACTCACAATCGTGGCGGCAGCCATCAGACATGCCGGTGTTGTCTTATCGCAGCCTGTGAGCAAGACCACTCCATCCAGTGGATACCCAAATAGAAGCTCAACGAGGCCTAGGTATGCCAGGTTCCTGTCGAGGCATGCTGTCGGTCTCCTTGAGCTCTCTTGTATAGGATGCATTGGGAATTCAAGTGCGACACCGCCTGCGGATCGAATTCCCTCTCTGACCCGTTTTGCTAGTTCTAGATGATACCTATTGCAAGGCGTCAGATCTGAGCCAGATTGTACGATCCCGACAATAGGTTTCCCGGAAATCAATTCTTCTCTTGTTATTCCATAGTTGAAATAACGTTCAGTATACAAAGCGCTCATCCCAGGGTTGCTCTCATCATCGAACCATCTCGCAGATCGCAGTTTTGGCGGTGCGGCTGAAGTTGAGGGCTCATTTAATGACTCTTCTTTTAAAGAGGTCAAAGTCTTTTCCAACTCCTGTGTTCGCTTCCGCAGGGCAAGCAGCTCGTTGTGACAGTCTTCGATACTAATGGATTGGTCTTTTTTCGGGTAGCTGTTAACGGAGCACCCATCACAGGACGATCGAGATTCACACGACATCTTTTCTTTTCTAAACGGGGTTAAAAAAAAAAAATCCTTCCTTCAGTCACAAAAAAAGAGTTGCGCCGGCTGTTTAGTACTAGTTTCTTGATACGCCTTTTATCGCTCCAGACAAAGTCTATATAATATGAAGCCACGCGAAATGTATATAAAAAAACTTGAAAACAACGGTGCGCTGACTGCTGGCTGACATTATGAAGAAAACTCAGCATACATATACACAAGCCTCACCAAAATGACGTATCCTGCAGCTGAGATTATTAGTTCATACCTAGGTATGAGTTGTCGGCAGACGGAGTTTCTCCGATTGGCAAATAGAGCGCCATCAATATATTCCGTACTTTCAGGGCAAAGTACTTACCTCATTTGGTGCAGAACAGCCGAGATCTTGTGTTCGCATCTGCTAGTCCGGGTTATTTACCCAGACTACATACATATCATCATACGCAACTGCGCAACTTGAAGTTGATCTTGACAAGGTATGTATATACTAGCTAACGCATGCGCAACTTGAGAAGTTGAGGTTAGCAAAAGGGCGGCTTTTATTATAGCTTATGCAGCATTTTTTAAAACAAAAGAGAATCCATGAAAAAAAAAAAAAAAGATATTCTTCATTACCTACCTACCTACCTACCTACCTACAAGTAGGTAGATAATTATGAAAGTCTGTCATTTTATAGTTATCATCCAAAAGGCTCAACTTGATGGAGCGGGGGCCCTTCAGGTTAGCCGGCCAGTAAGATTTTAGCTAGTAGGGCCCCGCCCAGCCTAAAATCGAGTTAATTATTAATTATATAGAAAAGGTTCCCCTTCTTTTGTTTTTTGTCTTTACCAAGTTTAAAAGTTTGTGATACTATGTATTATATCCTTTACCTATGTATGATACAGCTTGTCTGTCATCTCATGATTGAGCTGTTTCAACTCTGTAGGTAATGTCGTGGTGATGTATTGTTACCCGTCAACCTCATGTCATTGGATGTTCTCCATTCTATTTGATTCATATCGAAAGGACTATGATGATTGGTATGTTGAAGGTATGTTGAAGACAACCTTAAGCCAGACCAAACCCACTCAAAAGCTGATTGAGTCGTGATAGTCATTACATATGATATATCTACAAGTGTATTTCCATTGAGGGAATTCCTGTATATTACCAGGTCCAAAAGAAAAAACCGCAACGCCGATCAATGCTGTAGAGAAGTGATGCAATATCTAACCGAAATACTTGCACCTCTAATCACTGTGTTGTGCATTGTGTTGGTCCATCATCCTCGTCATCGTCTTCCCATCCTGAGCCGCCACGCGGGTCCCCAGCTCCAAAATCATCCGAATCCGCATCCGGATCATAGTCTATTTCATCAACAGCGTTCGCTTGGATTAGCGGGTCAGGCTTAGGCAGAATTTCCTTAAGCTTTTCGAGTACGGCTGGGCTGGGGGTCCATTTCTCATCAGGAAACTTCACATTAACAGTAAGGTAGAGATCACCACGCTCATCACCCCGTTTATGAGGCATTCCCTCTCCCGCGACTTTCAAAACTTGGTTGGGGCGTAGAATATCTCCCTTCTTCTTGGGGTGAGTAAGCTCAATTCCGCGACCGTCCAAGTGTTTAAGAACCACGCGAGTGAAGCCGGCTAGAGCCTCTGCCAAGGTGATGTCGAGAGTAGCTGAGAGGTTAGTGCCAGCCCGTCGAAAAACGGGATGATTTGTCTCTACAATACGAAAGATAATATCCCCTGGTTCTTGGCCCGGCACCTGGTCAGCCTCGCCTTCTAATATAATCCGGTCCCCGTCTCTGATAAAGTCAGTAAAAGTATACCACACCGCAGAAACGTCCTTACTTTGCGCCCCGGGGGATATATATTTCTAACATCTTTTTCTCTTCAATCACCTTCAACCCTTTGCACTTCTTGCACTTGTCCTTGGGGCTGAAATAACTGCCCTGGCCTTTGCAGACAGTGCATTCCGCGGTTGATTGAGTCAAAATCGGCCCAACTTGTGTCAAAATCTTCTTAAAGCCTAGAATGGAGGTGTTAGTAAAAGTAACTGAACAACGGTCATTATAACTGAGGGCCATACCGTGTCCTCCACACGCTGAGCATAGCTTAGCTGTAGCCTTTTCTTTACCGCCCTTGCCCTTACATGAAGTGCAGATGACATTCTTGGTACTGGCGAACTTGACGGTCCGGCCTTTATAGAGGTCTTCTAAGCTGACTTCATACTTTCGGTCTTCACTGGGCCCTTTCCTTGACCTGTTACCCCGAAGCCCAGGGCCTGGCATACCACCAGCGGCACCCATTCCAAACATTTGAGAAAGAACGTCGTCCAAATCTGCCTCTCCAGCCATTCCAGGGTTACCCGAGCCGTCGAATACGTCTATCCCATGTGTATCGTAAAGGTTGCGTTTTTCTTCGTCGTAGAGGATATCATAGGCTTGTTGCACCGCTTTGAACTTGATTTCTGCAGTCCCTCGCTCAGACTCCGGTACTTTGTCTGGGTGGCACCCAAGAGCCGCCTGCTACGGGTTAAGTGATGACCATGAGGGAAATGTTCGCCCATACCTTTCGATAAGCCTTACGAATTTCATCTTTAGTCGCGCTGTGACCTATTCCTAAGACCGCTGCAACACGTCAATATGAGGGGTCTTCTCGCCCATTTTATAGGACAACAGTCCTACCGTAAAGATCACTGTAAGCATTGCCATCCACTATTCAAGAAGTTAGCTACTGATATCGATGAGACTACCGCAAGTCAGCTCCTCAGACTCTGAGTGTGTACATACTAGTCAAGAATCCGCTTCCCGAGAACACAATCTATAAGAAACAAGAAAGAAAAAAGAAAGCAAGAAACAAGAGAAAATCGGAGATGAAGAAAGACCCGTAATTAACAAGTGAAAGCCATAGGTCTCGAGGTGGATTGCGTTGTAAAGTTGGTTGATTTATCATAATTTTTTGCGGGGCGGAAAATCTTTTTTTTTTTTTTTATGAAGCTTGGGCGCAAAGTTACCAGTAAAGTACGCAGTAAAGTAACCTGGAACCTTCCGCAAGTAAGGTGTCAGGCTTTTACCCTTCCAGTTCGATTGAAACACCCATTCATTCTCCTGTCAATGAGGAGAAATAATTACAGGCCTCTAGCCCGTCCTTTATGGATTTGCTATCAATGCAGGGCTGCTCATTCGGCAGCAGCGAATGATCTCCGCACAGGCCAAAAACGCAACAGACTCATTCCAAAGACTCCTGCTAGAACACGCTTTGCACCTTCCCCTACGGGATATCTTCACCTAGGCTCTATAAGGACGGCACTCTTCAGCTTTTTGCTTGCCAAACGTACTGGCGGCCAGTTCATTCTTCGGATTGAAGATACTGATAAGGTGTGTAAACTGGTGGCGCCGTCAAGTTCTTAGACAAGCATTAATTGAAGCAAAAAGAAACGAACTATCCCGGATGCCGAACGGCGATTACAGGATGACCTACGATGGGTAGGACTGCAATGGAACGAAGGTGAATATTATATTGGGCTTGATGTATGGCAGCTAGGCAGGAACACTAAAGGCTCTGCAGGTCCTGACAGGGGAGGCCCATACGGCCCATACAGACAGGTAGAACTGGGTTTTCTTCTTATTGCATCTTCTGATATTTCCTATACCTGACTTTTGTCAAGTCCCAACGTACAGCTATCTATCAGTCTTATGCTCATGACCTCTTGACAAGGGGCCATTCATACCGATGCTTCTGCACCCCAGAACGCCTTGATATGCTGGCAAGACATCGTAGTCAAATTGGACTACCGGCTGGATATGACAGGAAATGCATTGATATACGTCTGGATGAAGCCCAGGAGAGGGCTGCGAAGGGAGAAACATATGTTGTGCGGCTGATGGTTGACGACTATCCAAAATTTGACGATCTTGTGTATGGGAAGACAGGACAGATTGCATCTTCCATTACCAAAAATAAGTTAGACTTCATGGACCGTGTATACGACGATCCAATCCTCTTGAAATCCGATGGATGTCCGACCTATCACCTCGCAAGTGTTGTAGATGATTACATGATGAACATCACACACGTTATCCGCGGAACTGTAAGTACATCATCTAGGCTTCATCAGCCCAGTTTGCCACTAACTTAAACTTACAGGAATGGATGTCATCGACGCCCATGCATATTTCATTATATAATGCGTTCAATTGGACGCCACCACGATTCGGCCACGTACCATTACTCGTTGATGAGAATGGGCAGAAGTTGAGCAAACGCAATGCAGACATCGACATCTCGTTCTTCAGGGACCAGCAGGGAATTCTGCCGTCTGCTCTAGTTAACTTCGCAGCCCTGCTTGGTTGGTCACATAGCCAGAAATCTGACGTTCTTCTCCTCCAAGATCTTCAACAGATTGTATGTGACTGCTATTATCTAACAGGGGCTTTTCGACTCTAATTCCTTAGCAGTTCAATTTGAAGATTACGAAAGGAAATACTGTTGTTTCTTTTGAGAAGCTTTGGTTCCTTCAAAAGGCCCACGCACAACGCGTTGTGGTCACTGGTGGAGCGGAATTCAAGAACATGGTAACCAAGGTCTCAGAGGCTGTGGAGAGGCAATGGCCTCGAAATCAACTGTGAGCGGGCTTCAAGCCTGGTGCTCATTGGGAATTCTATACTGATCCATTTTAGGGAATCTATTCTTCACGGCCGTACCCTTTTCGAGTACATCTCACTCCTCCTTCGCGCAGATGCCAAATCCTACACAAATATTGAGGCGTTTTTATCTCGTAACAATACCTTCTTCACAGCTTCTCTAAACCGTCCCCCGTATGTGGCTACATCCAGCAAGAAGCTCTCTTCCAGTGCTGAGACCTCTTCATCATCGGTGGCTGAAATCCATGTCCCTTTGTCAACCCTCTGTACCGCCGCAATTGCTCTCTGCCTTGTTCCCGAATCTCACTGGACGGCAGAGACACACCGCTTGAATATCGCCTCTTACAACGGTGCTGTTGATAAGAGTGGTGCAAAAGAGGATCTCGCTGCCGACAGAGCATTCGAAAGGGAGCTCTATCACTTCCTCCGCTGGGCGCTCTCCGCTGGCGCCCCCGGCCCAGGCATACCAGAAACCATGGAAATTCTTGGACGTGCCGAATCCATAAGGAGGCTAGAAGAAGCTAGGGGTCTAACTTGTGGGATGACTAAGTCTATCTCAGGTTTTGCTCATAACAACGAACGCCCCAAGGACCCGAGTAGGAAAACTAATTCGGGACACACTTGGATGGGCTCTCTTGCGCCTCGATGATCGTTGCCCTTTGTACCATCCGTCACAAAATATATACAACGAATAAATTGAACAAGTTTAGCACATATACACATATACACATATACATAGAATCCCTCAATGCATAATAGAAAGAATTTTTAGAGGGAGGTACGGCGTCCACGCCGTGGGTTGCAATGGGCGAATTGGATTTTGATGGAGTCCATACTTCGTACTCCATTCCAGAGCGTACGAAGTAGGGCTGATATCATTATCATAGTATATAATGGCCTATACGAGCATCCTGTTTAAACTATGCCTAGCAAACGAAGAAAACTAAATTCGTACATATTTAAAAGCATAACAGCAAGAGTACATGAGAACTCCCAATATTACAAACTGGATACATCGGTTATTATCCACCAACGCCTCAAATTCCATGACAAAATAAACCGCTGAACAAACTGCCAAACCAACCTTCTGTACAGAGACCAGGCGCCCAAAAGCAGACTTCAACCGGTGAAGAAAGATATATATAAGATCTTATCGAGCATGTTTCCAGCCCGACACGGTTACAGGCGAGAAAGGGCAACGAAGCCTGAATGAGTCCCTTTGAAATGGCCGCCTACCAGCCTATAAAGACAGGGGATCCGCAAATATATAAAGGCAAGTTGCCATAGGGTGACGCAAAGGCTTCCAAACACCAGAAGGCAATCCTAGGCTGCGTAGGATAGGGTTTGGGAAGGCAATAGAGTTTCATCACCCGATCATAGAGTCGTGAAATCGTAGTTGCTCATAGGTCCATAAATAAACAGTTGTTGAGAACAAATCCTTAGTAAGGTTCAATATCATCGGTCCAACCGCCGTCGCTGCCGTGAATTCTAAGCACTTGTCCACCGTCTTCGACCATCTCTTCAGACCCTACATTCCTGGTCCCCTTGATTTTCTTCCCTACCATTACACCTTTCTGGGGATCATCAGTGGCGAGCCGCTTGCCATGGGCAGCACGAAGCTTAGCATAATAGACATCACTTGCGTCCACTTCGGGCTCAGAAGCATCATCATAGGTCTCCCAATTTTCCGATCCGGATGTCACTGTATGGATTGTCGATGAATTAGAAATCTGCCTCATTGCGGGAGCTGGGGCGTTCTGCTGTAGATAAATATTTTCTCGAGGATATCCCGCATCTCTACTAGTCGAAGATAGGAAAGACTGGGATGAGTGAGAAAAGGCGTCTATCCTGTGAGACTGGACGGAGCTATTCAAGTATGCTCGCTGATTTCGATCGTCATATACGTCCTCAAGACTAATGGGCCGTACGCTACGACCAGACATCACACTACCACAACGGGACTGCTCCATGGCATAATTCGCAAGAGGAGTCTCTTCTCTTGACTCAACAACCAAATCGCGCATCTTAGGTGGTGGAGCACGAGGCGGCACCTTGTTGTGGGCTGCATTGGAAGAGTATGAGCCCGGAGGCATGCGGCGTTCTGGAGAGTTATTCCCATGAGGCATATTTCCCAAGGGCACGCGAGCGGGGATCTTGGATGGAGATTTTGCGGTGGCTGTTATAATAGAGCTAGGGACTGGATTGCGTCGGTTAGGTCCAGCACCAGTTGGAGTCTTGGTTTCGGAACGAGAGGGAGGAGGCCCCCTTATCGTGTTTCCGCCTCGCGTAGACGCAGGCTGTTTGATGGAAATTAGTTTGGCCGAAGGAGGTGGTCCCGATGGTGTTTTAGAACGTGGTGGCAGTTTTGTAGACGCAGAATTTAATTCGTCGAGATATCTCTCCCCATGAACAAGGAATGGTCGTCCGTATTCATCTTCCCACTTTTCCAAAGCCTTTTTTAGGTCCACTTCAAGCTTGGGCAGTTCTTTTGCAATCCGCTTTCTCATCTTTTCTTCTCTAAGTAACTTTCCCGGGTCACGCCTCTCACCTTTCAAGTTGTTACCACGAGTCATCAAGCGGGAAGCGTCCTGGCTTGAAGCTGCTAGGGAGTCACGATCTTCGATAAGATTTCGGTGCTTGTCGACCAGTTGAAGCGTTGGGGCACGTTGTTCTCTAAGAGCTTCCAAGCGCACAAGCTCCGCCTCGTGTGCTTCCAATAGAGCATCACTATAGACATCGGAGAATGCAGGTGTGAAGTCGAGCATTTCCTCTTCAGAATAATAAAGACTATCCCAGAGCTCTTGCAGCCTGCATCGAGCATCCTCTACAAAGAGATGCAAGTTTTGCCTCTTAAGTTCAGTAAGTCTAGCTAGCTCTTCTTCAAACTCATTGATTGTCCTCAGACCACAACCACGATTTGCAGCAAGGAACGCTTTCCGATCACGCTCTTCGATTCCCAGGCGTTCCCACAGGCTTTCAACAGCTGTCTTTAGTTCTTTTAATCTTCGTTCGCGATTCTTTTTCTCGTCCAGCAATTTCTCGCGTTTTCCCTTGAGATTCGCAAGGTCGGGTTCATGAAGTCCCAGTTGCTCTGGGGCCTCTTTGTAATACTTCACAACGAAAGAGTCAGTTTGTGCCTGCGGCGTCCCAAGTTCTGCCCAAAGCTTGATGATCTCTTCGGACATTACTCTCACAAGAGAGATACGTCGGTTATACTCTTGATAAACTTTGGTAAACTCGTTGTCCAATGCTGTAACATATGACGGGGAGAGATCAAAGGTTGGTGGGACGGATACCCCCGGGGACGTCGGCGGAAGAGCGATTGTAACAAATGATGGATCCAAGTGGGAGGAATAGGATTCAAGGGCCTCCACCAGCTCTGTAGCATTTTAGCATGTCATGTCGCCATGGGAACGGCTGTACTAACTCTTAACTTGTTCGAAGCGCTCGCGGTATAATTTGCTGATAGCACCATGCTTTTCTTTGAGGACACTAAGGCACCGGTTTAAGGGATAAGAAACACGCAGGTCTCCATCTTCTGCATCGTACTGTCCTACAGTCTTGTCGTCATCCAAGGACGCTTCCATTTGCTTTATAATTTTTATGAGACTCTGGGCTTCTTCGATCATCTCGGTCTTCTCCCTGTGAGCGCGTTTCAGTAATCAATGTGCTTCCAATCCACGAATAGCCAACTCACGCATTAACAGCGCGCAAGTGATTGTGCAAGGTCTCTGATAAAGCGCCAAAAAGCTAAAGTATATTGTCAGTTTACCACGATGGACCTCTAATTGTGAGTAACAAAATACCTCTGTTTCACGGGATTGACGTTCATGGCTAGGAATCCCAATCTCGTCGAAAATCCCATGTAGCTGGCCAACGATAGTATTGACTTGGGTAGTTAGGTAACTTGTGTCTAGCGACATCCTGAAAGAGAATTCAAAAAGACTGTTGTGGGATATGGGACTCAGTGATTCACAAATGTCACTGCGACACTAGAGTGTATCCCAGAACCTGGAAACACCGTGCGATGAAGGCAGTTGACTTCACAGTAAAGTTAAGTCCATGGGTAGCTGAAATAGGATTGGTGGTCACAGGAATGAGAGTTATTTAGAACAAGTGCTTTATTCAGGAAGTGCAGATTCTTGGATGTGCACGTCAAAAGATAGACAAAGTAAGAAGTGTGTGGACATGCGATTGTCGCCTAGGCAACGTTGCGTGGCCACTCTCACCGCCTTCCCTTCTGGGGCCAGAGCGGCAAAACCCTAACCTCAGACCGCCTTCAGCAGGCTCAGCTGACGGTGCTAACCGAGTCGGTACCCGACAACATCCGTCGTCTGAGCAACTTTGGTAGAAATGCGGCGAGTTTGACCTGAACCCAGCATCTTTATATTTAGATATCTCAACAAAGACAAGTCTATTCAATTTGAAAATCTCATTACTTATTTATAAGATCCTAAGGAGTGTACTTTTTTAAAATTAAAGTATTTCAGATAATTACTTCGTAAGATCTTATGATTTAAAGGTGAAAATAGCGTTTATAAGAAATGCGGCGAGTTCTAAAAGAGCGAGAGAATAGCAGTTAATTATTCTAGACTTTTTTTTGCTGAAACATATCCCATGTCCCCCAAAGATAGCACCTCGAAAGAAGCCACCAGATCCCCCATATCGTCGTCGTTCTCGTTGATGGAGCTGCCGGCGAAATCAGGAGCATACATCTTTGACTCACTTCCCTCAACAGATTATGCCCGAAAATTTAATGGACGATAGAAACAAAGCCAAATAGGAGGTAACCCAACTTTCAAAGTAGGGGCTTCAGAAGTGGTAAATAATCCCCCCGCGACTCCATACTGGAAAGTCACTACTATTTGTGCAATCTTACTAAGTGCGAGGGTTCTTATTTGTGTACCGGCGTTAATCTTATGAGATCTTCAAGTCTATGTATGTACCAATACCTCGGGATCTGGCCAGGAACATCACACGAAATGATGAATGGAAGGCTTTTGAGTTAGTCTAGGATTTGTCTATGTATAAAAGGCAGACAATCCCGCATGAAAATATAGGTAGAGAAGACAGACTCGGACAGAGTCTAAGAGAGATTTTTCACTTTCCAATATTCCAACATTCAAACACTACATCTACTTAACAATACCTTAAAGATACCTACTTTGCCTGTACTAACACATACAAAAATCCCGCTGGTGGTAACTACGTGGTACGTACCACAACCAAACAATGCAAAAATAGGGTTGAGTTTACTGAGATAAAGACCGATAAAAGACCGCCTACTGCTGAATCGAACAAAGAAGTTACTACATACTTGCATACAGCATTCGCTCAGATATTTCCTTACTATCACTGCTGCCTTTACACTGACAACCCCATCGGAGCTCTAACGCCTCAGTCGCCTTACGATGCAGGCTGCCCAGAAGTCCTGGGGTTGGTCCTTTCCTGTCTAGTTCATTATGTAGAATTCTGCTAATCCTCGATTCTAGAGTTTGAGAACACTGTCCGCCTCGTTGATCTGCAGCGAGATGCTCTCTACAAATATGATGCAGATGCCCACAATGACCTCGTAACAGCAAAACCGTGGGCCAAGGATCCTCATTACTTCAAGTCTGTGCGTATCTCCGCGGTAGCACTACTCAAAATGGTCATGCACGCACGCTCCGGAGGGTCATTGGAGGTTATGGGATTAATGCAGGGTTATATTCTGCCGGAGACCTTCGTGGTCACGGATGCATTCCGGTTACCGGTTGAAGGGACAGAGACGCGAGTCAACGCCCAAGAGGAAGCATACGAATACATGGTGGCATACCTCTCGTCCTGCCGTGAGGCCGGACGAATGGAAAACGCGGTGGGATGGTATCACAGCCATCCAGGATATGGATGCTGGCTTTCTGGAATCGACGTGTCGACTCAGGACATGCAGCAATTCAACGACCCGTTCGTTGCTGTAGTCATCGATCCAGATCGCACCATCTCTGCCGGGAAAGTGGAGATTGGCGCCTTTCGGACCTTTCCAAAAGACTACACGCCGCCAGCAGAGGAACATGAAGATGATGGATATCAGAGCATACCACTGAACAAGGTAGAGGATTTCGGTGCTCATGCATCCCAATACTATTCACTGGAAGTCTCCCATTTCAAGAGTTCACTTGATACACAACTCTTGTCGCTCTTATGGAACAAATATTGGGTAGTAACACTCAGCCAGAACTCGCTTTTTACAACTCGTGACTACGGAAGCAAGCAAATGATTGATTTAAGCCAAAAGATTAAACGCGCGGCTCGAGGAATCGAAAGTACCAGTTCGAGAGGCGCTGCTTTCAATACAAACAAGGACCGGCAATTAGAAAAGGTGGTTCGAGATGGACACCGGATTGTGGTGGAGGAAATGAGCGGGTTGATCGCAACAGATGTTAAGAAGACACTGTTCCAGAATGTAGGAGAGAACGTTACAAGGGAAACGCAATACGATTAGGCGTATACGTAGAGTTTTTTATTTGACGCCTTGATCGTTTCCCATATATGGCGCTCCGCGCCACGGTCCGCAATCAGCTCCATGTCGGGAAATATATCGGGTAGATAATAGCCATTTGATGTTTCTTCTCACTTATTTGCCATGTGTAATATACGAGCCATAACGTCAGTTTAGGTAGTATTGTGGGATCCTATTCGTGACCACCTAATTCCTTGACAAAAGCCTTTAGATCTTGCAGGTATGACATTTAAAGGCGAGTTCACGGTTATTTGTTCTAGACGAATTATTATGGCTTCTGGTTGAAATTGATTTCACCAATGGTCTTCCAAGAAAGGTCTTCCAAGAAATACAATCACACGATTTATATGCACCCATGCATAACAGTCGATGATACTTACAGGAAAGATAAGACGGGGGTGACGAAAATACATATGGCTTGACCGCAGCTTGACCATACTAATAAATTTAATAACTATGTCACAACCGTCAGTGGGCTTGTCATTCTGTTCGAAAAGGTCCAAAGATCCAAGGCGCAGAAGGGGTTTTTCTTACCTCCCAGTCTTCTTCGATCTGTCTCAGGAGTCAGGACACTTTCTATTCTACTACTTGATCTCCCCAGAACGCCATCTAGTGTGCAGTATTTCACACTGAGACCCCGAAAAGACATTTATTAAAAGCCATCTCGTCCTACCCCCATGGGTAAATACCCGTCGCGACTAATTGACTGAGTGAGCACTGAGATTCTAAAGCGGACCAGGGAGCATCAAGGGAAGACAGCATATTAACTGGCCCCCGGCGCTATTGCTGGACAGGAGTGCTTGTGATATATATCCATGCCGGGCTGCCAGCTGCGAGAAAGCAATTCCGAGAAAATCATCAGGGTGTAAAATGTTTGATAGCACATTATGTAAGAGTTTGACAACATTGACGACCTGGATAAGAATTCATTGTTTTAACTGCTTGATGGGAGGCTCACTGGCTCAGTGATGGAGCATCATGTTCTGTAAGATAAGATCAGTATTAATCTTCTACAGCTGCTGGATGAGAGAGTTAGAGTGTAAATATATTCGCGTTGCCGTCTTTTTGACTCTATAAAGCACACTCTAGCTCTATGGGCAATTGCTTGATATCTTAATAGCATCCGACATCGTGAATGGGTAACTTGAACCTGCATCGCCGAAATGGTAATAAGAATACTGTAACTTCTTATGTGTGACAATAAAACAAATCTGAATCAATACTCTACATCACCGGCCACGGCTACGCATGCGCAGAGATGATTCAAGTTGCCAGTGAGCAGTAGGTAGGGTTTCAAACCCCTAGTTTACATAACAGTCACAGCTCCAGACTTTGAGAGAGAAACTGGCCATTGCTCTTCATGCCCCTACATAGAATTTCAGCTCGATGCCACCCTTGTCTCAGTCAGCTCAGACCCACTTTTCGGGTAGGGACCTATCGTTTCCCCCGCGATTTCTTAGGGAAG
>NPHW01002859.1:0-11689 GCA_002240705.1 Elaphomyces granulatus
ATTATTACTGTTAAACCAAAACAGCACAACTTATCCCCGGAAAATATCGCAGTCCAGGACAGCGTAGGCACTATCGTACATCTCGACTCTGCTCAATTCTTCATTATCAAAAATGGATATGCCATTACCAGCTTTAATAGCACAGATGGATTTTGCGAACCTTCCGTTTATAAATGGAATGCAACTCTCCCTGACGTTTACTGGAATTTTAATACCAGCACCTATATAGCATTATTGACAGATGAAAGTACGTATTAATTTTCATTAATTTATTAACCCCCAGAGGACAAAACCATGTTTCTAATGATTTCATCTGATCTCTTTTTCGTGATATATAGCCCAAACGGTCATCCCGCAAGCACCTCTGCAGAAATGCTTTCAGGCTCCGACACCCACCCCTACACCTGGCAATTAAATTGTCCCGAAGGGCGATGTACTGTGACCTGTACAATTGTTTTTTTTTTTCTTTTACTGTTATTGTTCAAGCATTTATTGTGGACAGTTTATGTAGCATTGAGCGATCATGCTATCGCAGCTATAAAGCACTCATTTTTACCGTCCCCCGGATATGGTGGTAGCAATCAAAATTCACATCCTCATGGAGTTATCTATGATAATAACGTATTATTAGCAGTGGATCATATGTAGATGAACGTAAAACAAACGTCGCTAATATGACTGTAAAATGATGCACAGTAAAAATAAAATGGTCATCGATAGATGGGGTCATAGCTTACGTACTACGTAGGAGAATAATAAATAGCCGCCAGTTCACCCCCCAACTTTCCATCCACATTCCTGACTCGGTCCTCCAGACTCCCAGCAGCAATTTCGTCTTAACTACGGACGGGGCTATCCCCTCGTGGTTAACAAAAGACGCGAGCATCGAGCAATGTTAGGACGCGTTAATGGACGCGGTAATGCGTGTTGGTCTTGGGGGGTGACTGGGAACTTCAAGCCTTCAACTTCAACTTGCCAGTAGAGCCCCTATCAAATCGAATCTGACCAAATTGAATTCGATTCGATGGTAAGTTCGATTCGATTGTGCCCAGGAAGCCACCAACTATTGTTGCCTGCGGAATCCGGATGCATTCATGGTCGGCTGATTTCGAACGGTCCAACTGCGCCAACTCGAGAAACAACATTAAGGTAAAGGTTAGTACATGAGATATCATAAACTAACGAGCGTACCTCGTCCCGAGTCAAGGTCGTTCAGGCTAAGCACCGAGTTACTATGTATGATAGTAATTCTGTGCGCGTAAACCCAATTGCTCGACCCTTCTAATAATAAAGTGGGAGTCTCATACCGGACTCGGGTCTTTCGCTGAGGGTTACCGTTTTTGCGCGGCCGACCCGGGTATTGTAACCCTCCACCTTAATGATGTACATCCTACACCATGTTTTCATCTGATCACTGACAGATCTAGATTGTCTTCTGCAACGAAGAAATGTTTTCTTATTGAAGTTGCCATGAGTCGTTCTACTAGACTCCCAATTCTAGATTTCATGAGATCAGAGATTCTTCCTGTTGATCCCTCGAAGGGCTGCTCTCTCGCCGCACGGTCCACAGCTCATTTCAAGTTGTTTACCTATTTGAATCTTGATAGAGTTGGCAGTAGTTCATTCTGCGAAAGTAAAACGGAATCACGAGGAACAGGAGAACTACTCTGTTGAAGTAGCATAATCGACAAAACCTTGCTTGTTTATTAAGTCCACTGTTTCTATAGCCCGACCTTTAATCCGATCTTAACTCGATCANNCTTCATTATCACTACCACTATTTGCCAAAAACCTATGTATTATTTCAATGAGGGTGAATCAACTTATCCATCGTATAAGATATTTTGTACAAGAGGTGCACTGTGCTTATGAGTCATGAATGTTCCAAGGTTTACAATTACGGAGCTGAATAACCAAAGACTATTAAAAGGATTTATGTTATTTTATGTTATCTCTACAATAGAGCCTCCAATTTAATTCCGATAAGCAGAGCGGTGCCCTTCATCCTAAGGTTATGAAGTCCTCGCAGACAAGGGGGTTGGACACACGTGAACTAAATCAGTGCGGCCCTGGTTGTAAGGGAAGGGTCAGATGTCAGGTGTCTGGCACAGTCTCCGTGGAGATTGCGAAGAAAGTAGTAATAAAAATAAGAAAGGGTAAAGAACGATATTACTATCGACTTGCTGGAATTATAATACCAGTTCAGGGTGTTAATAATCCACGGGGAATCCTGATCCTTCATGGATACTGGACCCCTTTTATAATCCTCTGTTAGATACATTTGCTTCGGACACTTGAAAGCTATCAGCATAGCCTGAGCGTCTTCTTCATTCTGTGGAAGCATGCTTCCAAGTTATGACGTTGTGGCTTGAATGAGCTTTCCCTAAGGAAGCTTGCTTCCTTTGACACTTTTCATAAGACTCGAGTCTCGTCCTTGGGTAAGATTGCACGGTGCACCGCGGAGAGCCTTACTGTTGCTTCAACTTGAAATGTAAGATATTTCCGACTCAGAATCAGAAGAAGAGAAAAGCAATTCAAATTTTCTGAGTGTTATATGACAAGATCTATATATAATATTACTAACAGTAGTCAACAAAACTTGGCCCGGTACTGTAGTAGGCTTCAAGACCTGGTCACTCTGTACTGGTGTTCAAAGCCCATCCTTTCCTTAAGCTCCCGAAAAACCAATTCAAACTTAAAAGGGAGCGACAAGAAATCCCGCTCATGGATCTATGATACACTCATTACTCATTTTCGACAAATAGCCCCACATAGAAAGATGTTCTTTGGAAAGCAGACCGGGGAGATTTATTAAAATGACCAACGGTTACCGTACTTTAAGTTGATTCCCAAAGGTTCAACTAGCATGCCATGATTCTAAATGAATATGGCTATCTTCGAAAGTACGAACTATTATTAAAAACAGATCTCCAAAGAAGCAAGTGGAGGGGGTGTTCTCGCCCGCAAAAATGGTGACACTCGCGAAAGTCGGGAGTCACCAGGCCACAGCAAAAAAAGCACAAATCGATGACCGCCGCCGCAACCGGTGCATCGATCTCAGTTTGGAACAATGTGAAGGTAATCGAATACAGTTGGATCAACGCCTCGGCCTGCGTCGGCAAAACCTGCTCATTTACGCGTGGATTAACTAGCTAACTATCATACTAATCATCAGGTAGAATACTAGTCTCGGACATACCGTAGTCTCTGATAATTCGTTCAGAGCTGGCATTTTATTAGACTAGGTAACCAGCACCGCTCGCATCACTCAAAGCCTTCCAAAGGCTCGGTCTAAAATGCTAGCTCTGAATGAATTATCAGAGAATCTACGGTAGTTTCACTATCATAGTCCGAAAATATAACGTCTCGGCGTCGGCGTCTTGGTCGGTATGATATCCGTCTTGGGGTTCCATCTCGGGCCCCGTGAGGAGCTCCTCCAATGAGGATAAGGTAGATGATCCAGTGCATCTCTAGGCTATCTCCAAGCTATGATATCGTTCTTATGATGTGAAGTCCTACATATAGTACATCCCTTTTTCCCATTTATAATAAATTGATGTTTTTAACTGTGGTTCAAATATATTTCGGGGCGAGACCTTCGCCAACTAATTTATAAGAGACAAGACATGCTCTGAACTGAGGTATTACATATTCTAAGCGTGAAATCTGATTTTGGCATCGAATCATGGGGCCATTGGCGGCAAGTAGGAAAATGCCGACTAATCGCCGGCCTCCGAGTACTCTAATAAACAATGTTGTCTGATATCAATTGAAACAAGATGGACTGCAACCATATTTGGCAAGGCCACGTCCTCTGGTAGATTGTCTTGAGGTTGACTTGTTAAGTTTGGCCAGGGAATTTCGAACATATTTATTTTTAAATCTGTTGAGGGTCTTGCTTTTGGTTACATCTTCATGATAAATCTTTTCTTTGACTCGGCCAACAACCTCAAATAAATTCAGAATGCATTTCCTCAAGGCTATCTCTATTCTTGCCTGCGCGATCCCCATCGCACTCGCCACCAATTTTGTACGTATTTATCTCCCTCCCAGCCCTAAGTAGGTACTCCCGCAAAAACCAAGTCCCAGCCTGGCTAAACCAAAACAGCACAACTTATCCCCGGATAATATCACAGTCCAGGACAGCGTAGGCGCTGTCGTGCCTCTCAACCCTGGTCAATTCTCTATTGTCGAAAATGGATATGCCAGTATCACCTATAATACCACAGATGGATACATTTGCGGCGATTTCGTTTATAGATGGAATACAGCTCTTACTGACGTTTACTGGAATGTTATTACCACCACCACTGTTAATGTATCTTTGATGGATGAAAGTACGTATTAATTTCCATTAATTTATTAACCCCCAGAGGACAAAACCATGTTTCTAATGATTTCGTCTGATCTCTTTTTCGTGATATATAGCCCAAACGATCATCCCGCCAGAGAATAGAACAATTGAATGTTGCCAGAATTGTGCTGTCACACTCAGTGTGCCTATTAAGTAATGGGATTATTTGATTGATTAATTGACGTCAGTTCGTTAATTGATTTGCTTGATTGACCGGGGGGCCTTGATTGATTGTTTATTACCAATTAATTGGCCCAAACAGGGGAGTGAAGCCCTTTTTATAATGGAGCACAAAATGAAGCTAAATAAACTCCCTGAGAATCAGGCTGGGATAGCAGAATATCACGATTTCTTATTAGTGTGATAGTAGTTACAATCTGAAATATCACCCTATGAAGCTAGTAACTAGCGGTGCCCAACATGGTCGAGCATTTCTATATCATGTACCTACTCTACATCTTGAATCACCTAGGCATCATCACCAAATAACCTCGTTTCATGCTGCCCAGCTTGCTCTTTCAATCCATCCGCTTCTCCACACTATCACACGGACATATGTGCTGAGCGGGAGAAAAGGTTAGTGGGGCCGGGTTAGTGGTCATTACTTTATGTAGAAAAAAAAACCATCACTCCTTGATTGGCAATTAATTGGCTAATTGGGGCTTTAATTGATTGATTGCTACACTAGGGAGATTGATTGGTCAACCACCTTGATTAATTGAACTAGAGTATCAATTAAATAATTTGAATTTTGGGCACACTGGTCACACTGTAACCTGTACAATTGTTTTTTTTTTTCACTGTTATTGTCCAAGCATTATTGTGGACACTGGACAGGTTATTTAGCATTGAGCGATTGTGCTATCGCAGCTATAAAACACTCATTTTACCATGTATGGTACGCGTCTGTGAGGACCTACAAGTAGGTCCGACTGCCTAATGGTCGCTGAGTTTACCACCAGGCCACAGCCAAAAGGCACAAATCGATGACTGGTGGGTCATCGATCTCAGCGTACTATATAGCTTGTTTGGACCAAGGTCCTGACAGCGTCATGCCCCGGATATGAAGTTAGCAATCAAAATTCGGCTCATCCTCATGGAGTTATCTATGATAATACCGTATTATCAGCAGTGGATCATATGTAGATGAACATAAAACAAAGGTCGCTAATATGACTGTGAAATGATGCACAGTAAAAATAACATAGTCATCGATAGGGACTTGGTGAGGATCGCCGATGGGGGGCTGTAGCTCACGTAAGAGGAGAATAAATAGCCGCCAGTTCACCCCCCAACTTTCCGTCCAATTCCTGACTCGGTCCTCCAGACTCCCAGCAGGATCTCCCGCAGTTTCGTCTCAACTGCGGGCGGGGCTGGTCAACAAAAGACGCGAGCGTCGAGCATTAGGACGCGGTAATACGTGTTGGTCTTAGGGGGTGACTAGGAACTTCAAGCCTTCAACTTCAACTTGCCAGTAGAGCTCCTATCGAATCGAATCTGACCAAATTAATTCTTTGAATTCGATTCGATGGTAAGTTCGACTCGATTGTGTCCAGGAAGCCACTAATTATTGGATGCATTCATGGTCGGCTGGGTACCATTTCGAACGGTCCAACTACTGCGCCAACTCGAGGAACGACATTTGGATCAAGCTCTTGGTTAAACCTTTTAAGGTAAAGGTTAGTATAATAGAGCTAACGAGCGTACCTCGTCCGGGTAATGAGGGTTGCCGTCTTACTCATTGCGACTTTGTTTTGAATTTTGATTGTCGAATGTCGAATCTACCGTCCCAAGTCAAGGTCGTTTAGGCTAAGCACCGAGTTATATCATACTATGTACTTGGGATTGCGCGATCGGATCGCCCGCGGCCCGCGACTCCGCAATTGCTCGACCATTCTGAAGCAGGCCAGCACAAATCGATGGCCGGTGGGTCATCTATCTCAGCGTACTACATCTTGGAAAAATGTGAAGGTAATCGGATACAGTTGGATCAACGCCTCGGCCTGCGCCGGCGAAACCTGCTCATTTACATCATCAGGTAGTCTCGGATCCTGGCCGCTCCACTGTGTAGTACTAGCTACAATAGTAAGGGAAAGACCTTTGAATCTTAAAAAGATTCACATAGACACTTCCAAGTGTTGGCAATCTGCAATCGGTAATAATTTATCTCAGTTGGCGACTCAGACGGTTGGCGAGATGAGTTGAAGTAGTACCGTAATCAGGGCACGCCTATTAGTCTACTGACGCCTCACACCAATCATCCGTTTTTTTTTGCAGGGGTATATGCGGCCAAAACCAAAAAAAAACCCTATGGAAACTTTGTTATGTAATAAGATTAAGTGTCTCTTATGTAAGTGTCCGGGATAGAGTTTGTTAAATATCTCTCCGCCAAGCCCGCTTCACCGGGCCCTAGTTTTCACCATAGCGGAGAATTATGGATCCCGGGTGCGGTAGCACTACGGTAGCACTGCGATCGGATTCCCAATTCCCACGGCACCTTTCCGAATACGTATCCGAATAGTTAGGTATCCAAAAGTCGACTCGTATCCAAAAATGCAACATGTATCTGCCTTGAACCGGTTTCAAGAGGTAGCAGTGATTTGAACTCGTCTTCAATTTTCAACTACGTATTTGATTGAACACTAAGAGTTGATTTTGCCAATCGTTTCTATAAAGCGTTGTGAAACGTATTTATCTAGGAGGCCGACCAACAGTATCGTATTGAACAGCAAGCTGACGCCGCCGTTGATCTTAGCATCTAACAGCTACTGAGATAAAATCAAAACCTATAGCACGAATCTGCAACTAATAGGCTTTCAAAATTTACTAGAATTGAGTCAGTTCCTTGTTGTTGTGTTGAAAGATCATGGATTTCTTTCCCTACCTTGAAGCTAGCTTAAGGTTGTCTTGCGTATGATCTATATGATCTATATGATTCGATACTCTACCATTATCCAGAAGGATACGTATTCGTTTTCGAACAGGTGTCCAGAACATCTGGATGCGTATCCTTTTTCGAACAGGTATCCAGAACATCTGGATGCGTCTTCTTTGCTTTTTCGAATCGAACATGTATCCAGAACGCGACACGGGTCCAAAAGTGGAGACGGTTTAGTAATTTTCACGTAATTTCAGCCGCATCGTGTTAGTAGCCAATAACGAGTTCGGATTATCCACGTATCCGGAAATATACCGTATTGCTACGTATTAGGGCCTGTCTACCGTAGCACTACGGTAACAGCACTTTGAAAGACTACCGGCATCCGGCATCCACAGTTCTCCGCTATGGCACTGTCTGGATCCCCGAGATAGGTAATAATAGTTGCAGTGTCCGAAAATATAACGTCTCGGCGTCGGCATCTTGGTCGGTATCCGTCTTGGACCCTGTGGGCCTGTAGGCGTTGGGGTTCCATGTCGGGCCCCGTGAGGAGCTCAAGCCCCCGATGGACTGCCGTTGCAGGAAACCTCCGATGAGGTCCGATGAGGATGAGGTAGATGATCCGGTGCATTGTCATTGATCCCTAGGCTATCTCCAAGATATGATATCGTTCTTATGATGTGAAGGCTTTTGAATATGACATTTTTCCATTTTTCCTGCTTGTTAAGGGTCCGATCGCTTTGGCTAATAATATTGTAACGGTAGTACATAACGGCACAACAACCATTATGATTAACGGTGGTTTAATTTTTAAATATATTTCGGGGCGAGGATGCTCTAAACTAAGGTGTTACATATTCTAAGCGGAGATTCATAGTAGGTAATGAAGTCTGATTTTGGCATCGAATCATGACAATTATGGGCCATTGGCGGCAAGTATGATTGGAAATGCCGACTAATCGTCGGCCTCCGAGTACTCTAAAGCAGGTGTTGTCTAATATCAATTGAAACAAGATGGACAGCAACCAAATTTAGCAAGGCCACATTGTCTTGAGGTTGACTTGTTAAGTTTGGCCAGGGAATTTCGAACATATTTAAAGGCAAGAACTTATCCATCTGTTGAGGGTCTTGCTTTTAGCTACCACCACCATCATCATCATCATCATCATCATCATTCATAGATAGAAAAACCACTGGCGTTGCCAAATCATAAATCATTTCTTTGACTCGGCCAACAACCTCAAACAAATTCAGCATGCATTTCCTCAAGGCTATCTCTGTTCTTGCCTGCGCAATCCCCCTCGCATTCGCCACCAATTTTGTACGTATTTATCTGCCTCCCTCTCAGCCCTAAGCCAAGTCCCAGCCTGGCTAACCCACATTATTACTGTTAAACCAAAACAGCACAACTTATCCCCGGGAAATATCGAAGTCCAGGACAGCGTAGGCACTATCGCATATCTCAACGCTTCTCAATTCTTTATTATCGAAAATGGATTTGCCATTACCAGCTTCTCTAACATAGATGGATCCTTTTGCAACCCTTTCGTTTATAAATGGAATGCAACTCTTCTTGACGTTTACTGGACTCTTAATACCGGCACCTATATAGCATCTTTGACGGATGAAAGTACGTATTAATTTTCATTAATTTATTAACCCCCAGAGGACAAAACCATGTTTCTAATGATTTCATCTGATCTCTTTTTCGTGATATATAGCCAAAACGGTCATCCCGCAAAAGAATGGAAAATATGTGCAGGAATGCACTCCTTCTCAGGCTCTGACACTCACCCCTACTCCCACCCCTACTACACCTGCCAATTAAATTGTCCCGAAGGGCGAGAAGTGTGATGTACTGTAACCTGTACAATTGTTTTTTTTTTTTTTCACTGTTATTGTTCAAGCATTTATTGTGGACAGGTTATGTATGTAGCATTGAGCGATCATGCTATCGCAGCTATAAAACACTCATTTTTACCATTTATGGTGGGCGTCGTGCATGAAGTTAGCAATCAAAATTCAATCGAGGCGGGGCTCATCCTTATGGAGTTATCTATGATAATAACGGTATAATAGCAGTGGATCATATGTAGATGAACGTAAAACAAAGGTTGCGAACATGACTGTGAAATGATGCACAGTAAAATTAAAATATTATTATGCTTATGAAGACCCCTTACAGAACCTTGTTATATAGCCTCCCGAGTCCACAGAAAAGTGAAATTAGGTAGATAGACCAAAGAAAGTACAACATCTTTAAGAACGATGATGACCAATTCCATTTCCATTATCATCGTTTGAAAAAATGAGTTTCCTTTTTAAAAACCTGAAAGTTGTCTAGATATATAAACATTCCTTGAAAGATTTTGGAAAAAGGCAGTCTATAATTAATATATTTTCTATACCGATGTTATTCCCATCGTCTCATTTAAGGTATACATTTAGTAACGAAGGAAATAAAAATGACTCCAAGCATAGAAGTCGTAGCTTGATCATTGCAAAAGAGGGTCCTTCAAGATTGTTAGTGGTGGTCACTGCGTATTAAAATCAAAGTGAAAGTGAGAGGACTGACCCTGAAATGTTTTTGGTGATTGGCTGCTTTGTTGAGTTTTGCAGTGTACTTCAACTCTCCTCGCTGGGCACGCGTCCGCTCCCTTCTCTCCGCTGTTAGGGCTTCTTGCTTCTTACTAGCCGTGGCCCCGAGAAGGCCGAAGCCGCCGTTAGCTCTGGTAATAACTGCACGGTGATGATTACGAATTTTCTCCAGTTCTCCCTCTTGAGTGGCGCCGCTTTCTATGGCCAGTTGGCGAGTAATTCGTTCCTCCGCGGTCGGGTAGTTGTGGAGATTCTGCCGATAATACTTCGCGAGAGAACGATGGCCCACACTCCGGCCCGATGGAAGGTGCAGCTCGTAGCCAGTCTGGAAGACGGGCTGTGGCCCCACGTAGGCCTCGGAATTGTTAGTAGAATCAACCGATGTTGAAGAGCCATCAGTCTCCCAGCCATCATCATCCGCATGGGAACTAGACACCATTGCCACGTTTTCTGCGAGTACGTTGGTTCTTCGCGGTTCATCCTCGTTGTCTGAGTAGGTGCTGCTGAAATCATAGAACTGCCCAATCTCGATTTGATCTTCCTCTGTTTCAAACGCAATCATACAATGCCCCTTATCTCGCATGTGTCTCCTAATTCCAGGGGCGGTGCTTTTAAAGGCGTGACAATAGAGACACTCGTAGTTCTGGCTGATCTTATCGTGGAGGTACCGAATGAGACCTTCGAGGTCTACCAAGTAATCCTTTTCCGGAATGAACATGCCATGGATTTTAAACATATGATCGACGTTGGCTTTCAGGACTGAGGAATGGTCACCACAAAAGAGGCAACGTAGCAAAGAAAATTCTGCTTCAGAATCATCTTCCTCCTCGTCATCATCTTCCTCAATGTTAATGGCTTTTAGGCCATTCGCCAACGCGTTCACTCCAGAACCCGAAATGCTTACTGCAGCAGCAGCATCTCTATTGATTGGCTCACCCAGAGAAAATGTAGAGCTTATGACCGAAGAAGCGTCATCGACAGGACCTTCTGTCGGCTTAAGACGAGCTTCCCGAAGCTTATGTTTTGAGCTTTTGATATGATTCTGGAACGAATTTTCACTGTAGAATGTTTTCTGGCACGGTGCGCATGTTATCTGGAAGGAAGCTTTGGCAGCAGCAGCAGAGGAGGTCGCCTTCGCTGTCAGAACTTTCTCTGTAAAAACCTCTTGAGAAACCGGTGGCAATGAAGCTACGCGACGCTTTACATTGTACAAACTTCGGCAGTCAGGACTTAGCTAAAGATCCGTGATATAGGGGAAATACTGACTGCCAATCTCTCCGCATGTGTTCTCGCTGGGCATCACTACCGCGGAAAGCAACAAGACAAGTGTTGCAGGTGTAGGGAAACGTGCTGGTGGTGGAAGAGACCGAGCTGTCTACCGCCGTCATGATGTCAAAATATCTCGTTTGATTTATGCCACACCAAGAAACCTCCTCTCAATATTAGCAAAATAGAGAGATAGCGCCAGCAAGGGCAGATCTAATTTTGAATGCTAATATGTCACGGTGTTTCGTTATGTATACGTGTAACTGATCAGATGCGGGGCAGCTTCAAGAGGACGGGTAAAGGCTTAATAATAAGAACGGACAAGAGAAGAATATCGGCGAGAAAGAGGAGTCCGAGATGGAATCGCCTCTGCGGTTGGATGAAGAAATACAATGTGAATAGTACGACTCTACTAGTGGATGAATTGCAAATAAATTCACAGCTTGTGGCGATGATGACGTCGGAACGTAGGAAATGGCTGATTAATTGTTTTTGTTTGAATAACCCTAAGCCCTAAGCAACTACGTATACACTAGCCTCAATGAGGCTACGGAGGCACTAAAGTTCCAATGGTGGCGGAACGCGGAAAGAGG
>NPHW01002860.1:262-14279 GCA_002240705.1 Elaphomyces granulatus
CGAGAAAAAGTATGGAAAGGCAGGTTTCCTTGACTCAAAACTATGGCTTGTGGCGGGAGGATTCTGCCATCTATCATACCTTTCACCGCTCCATTCCACCTCATCAAATAAGGAATGACTGCCCTGCTTTTTCTTGAATGCAACCTGATAAGGATCCAATCCAGATGTCTAGTTCAACTGCCGGGTACATATTTTGGCGGGGCCACTTCCCCTTCCCCTGCCAAAGTACCTTGGCCTGGGGGAGGTAATACTCTTTCCATCCATCTAAAAATAATACCACTTTACCTCGTGTGTTGCCTGTAATCATGAAGAACATTAGGGCATAGTACGAATAAGAATTAGGGCATAGTACGGAGAAGAATTGGGGCATAGTATAGCACTCCCCTAATAATATGGTGGGACTCCTTTAGCCGGAGAACAAGGATTTCTCCACCACTCCACCACAACAACTCTCTTGTCATAGGCTTCTCCAATGGATCCATGCTTAATTAACCTGCGACAGACAGGAAATGTATGATCTAGACCTGACAACCTGGAATGATCCCATACTAGTGAGCAAAAGAAATAACACCGCAGGCCTAATGACAAACATATAAATATGATACATGATACTTTTCGGTTTCTTTAAAATCTTTTCTGTATGATACTTACTAAATAATGAAGCCTAAGGCACTAACAAATAACTAAAGGGCTAATTCTGCGCTAAAACCTGCTAGAGATTCGCAACGAAAGAGTCTGATTTATGGGAATTTAACGGTATTGGTGGCTTATACTTGTGGACTTTTCGCTTTTTTTCTCCGCTAGAGTCAGGTTTGAGCTTCAGGTTTCGAGAAGGAGAGAAAAACAGGAAAGAAAAAAAAACCCCCCGAGGGAGCAGGGGTAGGAAGCTTCCTGGGAAGGCAAGAAAAACCGCGGAGGAAAAGAAAAAAAAGAAAAATATTCAAGGGACGTTCGTTCTATGTTAGATGATGGTCTCACGAGCCTTCCATTCAAGGCCAAGAGCCAGTCTATTTGAAATGTCCAGCCTCCTGAGCGTCTTCGACGGCTGATCTGGCCAAACTTGGGGCTGAGCAGCTGCCCGATGCGACAGAGACCAAACCTCGCCGCTTTACTATCCCATTTACAAAGGCTTAGGGCTAACATTTTTATTTTCCTATCCAGAGGACACGGCGGCGTGAATTTTACCTCTTCAGGGGCCCCATCATTAAAACCCCAGGGTATATTATTATGTCTAATTGGCCGTGGCCGCAGCCATAGGAGCAGCCATGTAGGAGGATCCGACACAGACCGCGGGCATCGCCTTCTGGACTGCAACCAGCTATGGCCTGAGAAGTCTGGCCAAGGCAACGAGTTGATGCCCTGTGCGCGTCGCTTGTCTGTCGGTTGGAAGAGATCCGGTGTTTGGATCCATGAACGTCTGTGACTTCATGGTATGTCGCTAGTTTACCACTTCTTTTCCTGTTGCTCTGTTGATAAGAACTTGTCCGTGTGCACGTCGCTTGTCTGGCGGGTCACGGGTGGAATCGTATTCGTACCCTTCACCAGGACGAGCTTTGATTGGCCTACGACTGCTCGCCGAGTCGAGGAGTCCGGGCGAATGTGAACGTTATGTGGAACGAGAGAGGTATTACAGAGTTGAGGCCAGTTGTCATTTAATTATAAAAATAGCTTCTTGTTTTTATACTGCTATCATACTACCGTACGTATATACACAGGACAACATAGTAATTGAGCTTCTACGCTCGCTTAAATTAGACATTCGGCCGGGGTCGAAGGTCCCCCTTACATACCTATGTAGGTATCCATTGCTTCAGTAAAAGTTATAAAACCCCTTCAAATTCACATTGTCAACCAGGAAGAATAAGTGGCAGCACATGACCTACTGGCTACCAACCTTTGAACAGCCTAAGGTGCAAAGGAATAACTTTCAAATTTCAATCTACTTGTCTCACTCCCAGCACGTGCACCTCATGAGCGCCCTCATCATTCCAGTGGTCTCGACGGAGTGTCAGGGTCAGGCTTGAGCGGCAAGCTTATGCTTCGAGTTGGACAGAGGTTAAAGAACTGCTTTTTCGATGGAGAACGGGCTATCAGTACCTAGAGGCTTTAGGCGAGCGGAGCCTACTTACATAGTAGGTCCCCTCACGTCCATAATCATTATTCGAGCTGAAATCTCAGATCATCCGTCCTTGGCTTATATTTATTACCTAAGGTCGGGCCTCTCTTGCAATCAAGCAACAAGGGTGAGCATCATCAGATTCTTCTGATTGAGAGCACATCCGGCTAAGATAACAGTTGTAATTATCATAGGTAGGCTTTTTTTCTCAAAGAGAGCTTGATTCTGCTGTTAGAAATACCATACCTACTTATATATATGTGTGCGTGTATATCATTGATCGAACTTGGGGTCGTACATATGCGTAAATTGAGCTTCTAGTTTATTATTGAAAAGTTCTATATGATGTCATGTGATTAGTAGATAGTAATGATAATGTATGTATGTCTGCAGTCCACACGAATATGTACCAGAAACAGTGCTACTATTAAACTACTTAAATAAATTTTTCGTCTAGCTATATATATGTATGTAGCAACTGAATTCAACATTGAAGTTAGTATTAATAACTTAAACCCAATCTCTCCAAGTACAGTACACAATAGTTAGCTAACCTACATAAGACCAAAAATAGCTGCAGGCTCTATAAGAATGCTTCGGTGATTAATACTAGTACTATCGACAATACGCAGCAAGGGCGATCTTAATCTTCTGTATAATAGCTACCGCGTCGACCTTTCTCCCTTTCCAGAGAGTTCGGACCCTACTGCAGTCACCGGTTCGAATGAGATGTAATATCTATCGATCTCTTGGAACATACGTACACTTTTCTCAAGTGCCGTATTTAAATTTCCTTTAAGAGCCCCAAGATTTATATACCTCAATTCCTTTCTCGGAGCAAAGGAACATATGAAATACATACGAAAAGGACTATGGAATGTGGGCTTGTGCGACGTTAGTAATCATCGACCTCGCTGTAGGTCCGACGACATCGCTCTCAGATGCGATGTTGTCGGACCTTCAGCGACGATTAGTACAGTTCCCCATCTTTACGTACTACATTACATGCTTCACAATAGTCAGCGGTCAGAACTTAGGGCTGAGTAGTAACATTATTATCTTACTTTTGACCAAGGAGAGCGACGGTCCGCAGAGTGTAATCGTCGGTCGATTTTCTGATCTTCCAATACGCGTGGATCATTGACCATCAACAGAGGAGAGCTGAAGAAATATTTACTCTATGGCTGTTAGGCGTGTCATCAATGTACCTGTGATAGTTATATGTACATTCAAAAAAGACCCAAGAGTTCATCCATTCATTCAGTGAATCAGTGGGTCGTGCTACACAATAATTATTATTGGCACAAAATTCTTGACGAGCACTTGGCCATTCCATTTCTCTCTAGTGCACACTGCAAGGAGAAGGCCAACTTCAGAGGTTCATTTGTGTGAAACGTGTCGCAAGTCTACATATGTTGAAGATTTGATGGATTTTATTCAGTATGAAGTTATTTGATTGATAGTTCAATCGATCAAGAGGGGTAACCAATCAATCAATCAAGAGCTCCCTAGTGTAGCAATCAATCAATTAAAGCCCCAATTAGCCAATTAATTGCCAATCAAGGCGCGATAATCTTTTTTTATGTGTATGGGTGGGCTATTACATACATCCTTGTGATAGTGTGTAGTAGTTTTCTTCAAGCAAGGGGTTTTTTATATTTTATATAGCAGGATATTTTGTCCATAATACCTTGTTATTCAGTATAATAAGGGTGTGCACCTATGTAGCAAAGGCCGTGCAACTGTCATCCCAATATCATATCAAAATTCTGTTAAAATTGCCATATTCATAATTAATTATTATTGATAGACTGCCTCTATAGCTACGATGGATACCTTTTTTTTGCAGGCAGAAGTATGTATGGAATTCTTCACGGTCACTTATCCCACCGTCGGCACGAATATCCAGAAGAACAGGCGAAGATATCCCGGCGCACTCGGTCGCGACGTCGACGCCTGCAATACCGGTACCCGAACTAACTCCTGCCCATAACCAGGAGTCAAGCCATACTATACAGCTTCCGATCGAGCTTAATTCGCTCCATTACAAAGGCCAGAAGCTTAGGAATGTTCGGTACCGCCAAAGAGTACCAGGAAGGTCTCCAAAAATCACAAAGGCTTCGTGGATCTGGCAACATGGAGCTGAGATTCAAGCTGACGGCTACAATCGTCTATGGATCTGTAAGCTCAGTATATTTTTGATGCAAAGGCCGCTATATCTGTTATCAGCTATCATATTAGCGAAAAGCATGGCCTACTCAATCCCGAAAAGCCAGGAGTACTTCAATCGTCGACTGAAGCTTCAAGCTGCTCCCAACGGATCGCAGCGACTAGGTGCTATCGAAGATGGCTTTCAATATCCTCTCTATTCCCTCAATGAGCCCCGAGCTCGAAAGAGCATTTTCTCAAGCAAAAAGACTTATCACTGGAGAAAGGAAGCTTGATAAAAAAACAATGACGACATGCGAATGTCAAAAGCAATAACAGATTATAGGGCTTGTTGGGGATGCTTCAACGCGTGGAGAAGCGGCACCACTAGCTTCATAGGGACCTAGAGCAGCCTTCGGTTGATTGTAACTGTCACACTAATAAGAAATCGCGATATTCTGCTATCCCGGAGAGTTTAGTTTATTTGGCTTCAATTTGCGCTCCGCTATAAAAAACGCTCCGCTCCCCTATT
Organism: Elaphomyces granulatus; assembly: GCA_002240705.1. NCBI lineage: Eukaryota > Fungi > Ascomycota > Eurotiomycetes > Eurotiales > Elaphomycetaceae > Elaphomyces > Elaphomyces granulatus. The sequence goes on from NPHW01002860.1 coordinate 5,059, forward strand.
TGGACCAATTAATTGGCAAACAACAATCAATCAAGGCCCTCCGGTCAATCAATAAATCAATCAAAGATCCCCAAAGTACCAATTACTTGATTGCTAGGCACACTGATTTCATTTACATACCTTACTAACGTTAACGCTCCAAGGTAATAAGCGCTGGTTAACGACTCTTTTCTTTTCTGGTATACATAGTACTTCAGAATATCATCTATGAAGATTTCTTTCGAGTCACCATCACAGATCTAGTTGCTTGGAAAGCTCCGTGGTCTAGTCTATTGAAAAATGGAAGTGTTGTAGGATCTTCGCCGGCTGGAGTACTAATGAACTCGATATATCTTACTTCGAAGGTTGGATACGTTCTCCCTATACGGCTCATCAATAGGTTTCCCCGAATATTAGTACTTGCAGCGGTACCTTCTCCTAGTCGATATGGGCCAATTGGTTTTTTGAGTCATGAAAGGAGAATGGAGATGACTGTTGTATGGCTCTTCAGGAACCCGAAGGTCTCCCTGCACCTGAAGCAACACCAGAACCTGATTTTCGGGCTTCCAAAATACAATTGGTTGCTGAAGGCGTGGCTGATATTGCCCGCGAAGCACAAATCCCTTCGGAAAATCCTCTTCCTATACCTGAAGCAACGCCAGAATGTGATCTGATATTCAATTGGATGCTGAATATGTGACTGGTATTGCCGACGAAGCACTAATTCCTCCCGAACATACTATCCCAAATCTAGCTGCTCAATCGGACGTGATGAGTGAAGGCACGCACGCAACAAAGTGGCAGGACTAGGCATGAAGCCAGTCATTACAAGAAGTTCGCTACATCAAGAGGCAATGGAATACGCTCTATCATTTCCAAAGATCGAATATCAAATGAATAACATTTGGAAAATTCGCATTCCGAAGAATTTCCGTTAGGCACGAAAATGTCCCGACTATGACATTGAATGGCTACCTGCGATGAAACAGCAGTTTGACAGGTGTGGACTATAGTTCCAATAATAAAGCCCATCATGAAGGTACTCCCCGGCAAGTGGGTGTACGATGAGAAAATGAACCCGAATACGGGAAAATTCTTCGCCCGAGCTCGCTGGCGGCAACTATGAAGACGAATTGTCAATGCAAGACGTCTACGCTCCTAGAACCTACCTTGAATTCTCTCAGTTCGATTTTCAGACTACAATCCTAAACGCCTAGATCCCTCCTAGGATCAGTCTGAGATTGGCTTATTGTATACGTACATAATTTTCATCTTCATATTGTCGTCTGCGTGGCGAAGGGGTGGTCAGGGCTCACCGCCCTGACCCCACCTTCTAGCATCCACTGATCATCATGGTCATCATGGTCATCCAGGATCATCATTGACACTCCAGCTGTCCTCCCCTACAATTATGACAGCATCTCTTTTTTCCTTTGCAGTGATGAGGACAACGCGGTTTGGTTCTGCAAGAGGTACTACATATATCAAGAATGGGGGGGGATAGCGAGATTTTCTCTATTGATTCTCGGCTTCTTTAATTTGATCTATTGTCTGTCGTAGTGTGTTCACTGTTTAGAGTAATAGAGAGGCCGAATACAAACGTGTATTAGGTTTTCGATTACTACCTAAGTATCTGAGCATCAGCTGCTCAATGAGCGCCTAACAAAGGCCTACTAGATATCAGAGAAAATGAGAAAATAGACTTATAAGGGCGTCACCATTCACAAGATCATCTATTCATCAAGTTTTGGTATCAACAAACAAAGCAAAGTCCCAATAACTACAATTTAAGCGAGGAAAGAAGTATGTTATTACCTCTCCTGTTGAGCAAACGCTATCTGTACCATGAAACACCAATTAAGTCTGTTTGCCTTCCCCTTTGGAAAAGAAGGAAGGGAAGAAAAGTTATATCTTAAGGGTGAAATCGTGGCAATGAATACGCGTTGAAAGCAAATTTTCCATACATCGGAAAGTAAATGAGGGCTAGAGAGCTGAAGTGCTCTAGATACAGAGACCCTCTCTCCATAGAAGGACGATCATGATAAGGAATGAGTGAGAACAAAGGAAGGTCGTGATCACATAGAACCATGAGCATCGTCAAAATTAGACAGACTAAGACAAGAACTTGACAAGAAGGGAACAAAAGGAGGCGTTTGCCTGCAGCATTTCCATGATCAAAGAGGATAAAAGAACGGAAATATAAACAAAGAAAAGTGACAACAAAAATGGAAAAGCAGAAGATGAACAAGGAATTAGTACCCGTTTCCTGAATAATTGTGATCTACTGCGTTTTTGAAGCCTAATAGTCTAACATGATTCACCCACCCATGCAAATGCCTTCCGAATCAGCCCACGCTGAAGATGGAATACTAGTAAAAAGAAGGGAGTCTTCTCTGTTAGAAAATCTCTAGCCAATCATGAGCTCCCATCAAAAAAGGTCAGTATGGACGGGTGGCGGCAAATCTGTTGCCTGAGGCTTGAAAAGCTGAGTCAGCTTCCTCCCAATACTAGGTTCGATCTCGGTGCCATCTCGAGCAATTTTGACCTCCCTGTTTGCATTCCAGGGATTACGGAGACCTCGAGTGCGATGGAATGGCACGTGCTCAGTGGATATCCACTCGATTTTGAAGGGCTTTCCAAACGACTGGCTGCCAGAACCCGGAATCTCCTCTACTGTTTCCTCTGCGCTCTTGTCGCTCGCTGATCCGTCCTGGTCGTCTTCTGAAGAATCGGCCTCCCAAAATATCGTCCCTCTTGCTGTGTCAGCAATAATACGACCTTTAGGAGCAGTAGCGGTTGCCGCAGTTGGGGTTACGTTGAATGACCCAGAATCGGTGGGCGGGTATTCCGGTCGAGCAGGCATCTCCAGCATCAGGGCTTCGTCGTCATGGATTGGAGACATCATTCTGGCGTAGCCAAAGTATTCGCCCGACTTGTTCGCGGAAAAAATAAGATAAACATTATCGGCAGTCTGAATTTATCAGCACTAGTCCTTATTCTCCTCACTCCCCATGAACTTCCATGACATAGAGTCCATCGCTCACCTCGTACGCTTTGTTCAAATTAGCCTCATTATGTGTTTGCGTTGCCCAAATCCCACTCCGTTTACTTAGCTCGAGATCCTCAACTGTCAAGCTTTTAACGATGAAGAATCTGTCTGGTACTCGGGATGACGGTGACGGTGTTCTCTCGTCATCAAGCTGCGCGGAATTGTTTGCTGCATCGTCGTCCATCGCAGGAATTTTCATCTCCTCTGGAGTTCTTGAAGACGGCTGGCTCGTGCTCATAGCCGCTACGTTGCTGCCTGAGCCAGGAGCCATTAACCCCCTTCGTAGTCGGCAAACCAGACGGACACCCTGAAATCGGGAGTCATGAAACCTTGTCATCGCCGCATTACATGCTGTCTCGGTCTTATAATTTACGAAGGCACAGTTACTCCTAGATATCAAGAACACGCTCTCAATGTCATTAGTCGTATCTCGAGAAAAGTGATCCTTTAAGTCCTCAACATTCGCGCTCGGTGGCAGATTCCCAACCCACAAGGCATGGCCAGACTGCTTGGGTTTTCGGGGCGGTCCTCGAGGGGTACTAGACACCGGAGGAGTGGCTGGTCGTCGCTGTGTGGAGTCTACAAAGTCGCTTGCTGTTAGCAACACTTTCAGCTGAGCAATTCCCCCTCCCGAATAAGAGAAACGCGGCTTCTGCTTGTCTTACCTGCCACATTTGGCTGCTGTTTCGCGGGTTTAACAGGAGAAGAACCATCGACAATTGTCTGCAATATATCGTAAACAGCCGCAGGACCCCGTTTTTCACTGTTCTTTCGTGATACAGCCGGGACAGGAGTTGTAGCGACTTGCCGATCATAGTACTCAAGCTCTGCTTGTTGGGAAACCGGGGGACTTTCCATGATGTGATGAGGTCCAAATGCGGTTGTATACTGCTGTTGAGGGTAATAGGGCGACCCGTAGAAATGCGCCTGCCCGGGGACTGCTGTAGTGCTTTGGGAAGCTTGTGGACTTTGCAAATAAGGTTGATACCCAGGCGCGCCATGCTGAAAACTCAGATGCTGATGTTGTGTGTACGCAGTATGGAATGTCGGTGGATAAGGCATGCTATAGGCTGCCGCACCTCCAGTAGTTTGTGCTTGAAAAGGTAGCTGTTGCATGGGATAAATCAACCCCTGGGCTTGATGAGATAGAATGAATTGTTGAGGTATCGCCTGTTGACCAAAGGGGATCGTGTGTGGTGGACACGGCAACGCGGAACTCATGTCGCCCATGTTCAACCCTGTGGACCATCGTCCCTGACTACCTGGAGGAATGAAAGCATGGGGACCTGGACAATATTCAACTCCTCCAGACTGCAGGGTTTGATGGATTGGCTGCGGCGGCCTTGTGAACTGTGACGGCCCCTGCGGATTCGTGCCTACTAGCAGATAAAACAGTCTGGTTAGTATCCAGGCTCAAACAACCGACTATTTCTCGTCTCGGCAAGCAAAATATTTTCAAAGCCACTGCAACGTACCTGTTGGCGGTTGATTTTCGTTCACGCCAGAGTGTTTCCTGGACTTAGATGTACCCTCAACTCCCCTCGATGATTTATCCTGGAGCAAAGGCACATCGCCCATGGAGTCGGTTTATAAAAACCGACAAGCAAAATGTTCGAAGGGGGAAGAAAGTGTGATTATTGATTTTGCTACCTCCGGGTCAGCGGTTTGTTCTGTCGTCTTCTCCCCTCCTCGCTGGGAACTGGGATGAGCAAGGGAAGTAGCTGCGCAGCATGTGGAGACAAATATTACCGTTAGGTTCCTGCCAGATACAAAATTCGTGACTACTGATGGCTGGTCTGATACACAAACCCAATATATCAGAACCGGGACAAAACCGTGAAGGAAAGTAGAACGACCCCAACACGACCGCGATTGACACACCGTTAACATGGGGTAAAGATGGCACCAACAGCAGGGAGGGGGAAAAATATGATGGGCTACGCCACAGGACAGCAAACAACAGGCCGATTTCGGGAAACGCGAGCTTTACTGGAGAAGCCACGCCCAAGTGGTTAGGCCTAGATGCTATAAAAGAAGCCCCTCAACTCTGTTCGAACGCTTTGGGAGCACAAGGGATGCCAGTCAGAGAGCACGAAAGCGGAGAAGCAAAGTACACGACGAGGTTGGACGAAAGTTGATACTACCAAAGGCCTGGGGACACAAAAAGGGCCAGGCGATCGATTAGGAGATGGTGGGATAAGCGACAAGCAGGGGAGGGGAGACTTTTGTCTCGTCAACACCAACATATGCATGAATCAATTATCCATCCACATCTCCCTCGGGGCGACACTTCGATAACAGAGCGCGGGAGCGAGAATGGTTTAGATGCAATGGAGAATCGAGGAGAATAAATGCAGATGAAGAGGAGAGATCCAAAAACAGAAAATTATAAACAAAATAAGAATGATAATATTAATAATTAACCCAAAGAACAGGGGGGAACAAGAAGGAAAGAAAAACAATAAAAACAAAAGAAGACAGAAGGAAGAAGAAGATAGGAGAAGAGACAAGCGTATGAGAGAGAGTTGAGGTAGTGGGGAGGGGAGAAGAAATAAAATGAAGACGGCCAGGAGGGATTTCACTATTTCGGTGTGGTCTTTCAGTCCGCCTGCCGGAGCGCCTCTTTTCTCTAGAGAATGAACTCGAAGGGTCTTGAAAGATCTTAGTCTGAGCCACACACACAACCAGAAGCTTCCATGCAGGATACAGCCAGTTCTTTTTGTCTCTCTCTCTTTCTCTCTTTCTCTCTTTCTCATTAGAGTCTTTGAGAAAGTCGGGGAAAGGATCAAGTTGGTTTTGACAAAATGGTCATAGGTACCTTTAAAAGAGATGCAGAACAAAACAATGATTACTTCAGCAGCCGTCCAACTAGAAAAGGGCCAGAGTATGGCTTAGGGGATTCGACTGCTGTAAGTACAATGGATTGCTCTTGTTCTGAAACGGCCACAGATCTCTTTCATGAGTCAGACCACCAGGTGTCCAACAGAGAAAGAATATGGAGCCAGAGGGAAGTGTTGGGCTGCAGAGCGGCAAATTCGACCTGGAGAAACATTGACAGATGCCGGTTGAGAGGCGTGTATTCGTGGCTGATGTGCATCAACTACCAATGCTTGATTTGACCAAGAGACAACTGTGGAGAGAAAGCCCCGTAAGGCTACAGCTGGGAGGGAGAAGATGAGTGGATCACTAGTTCGCCTACATACAGCTCGGTTTGCCTTTGGAAAAGAGAAGTGAGAGAACGGACGAGGGGATGGGAGGAAGGTAAGGTACAGCTGTGTGTTTGATGATGTGGAAGACATCAGTCGATCCAACTTCAAGCGACGAGACTGTGCCGAGTAAGTGGTTGCCTGGAGGGAACATTCGCCGCACCTTGACGACCCGGGAAATAAAAAAAGGAGGTTGTAGATGATCATCAATGCTCCACGCAGGGACACGGTCTCGATTTATGAACTAGAAGCCAGGACCGATCTGGTACCTGTGGCAGGAACCAACTGGATGGGTTGTTTATATGTCAGCCACGCGATTGTCCAAGGAACAGCCACGATGATCAACATTGCTGGGGCGAGTTGGTTGGATCGGCTCTAGATGTGGGTCGAAAGGGGAAATCGGTCACAAATCGATGATGCCTACTGTAGGAGCTCATATTTAAAAGGGAAGAGGAAACAAAAAAGAAAAAGAAAAGAATCTGTTCATAAAGGGCCGTCATCGATAGTAAATACTATCAAGAAGGAACCAGAAAATTGTCACAGTATGAATTATCCAAAAGGAGGGAGTTGGAACCATAGGTTTTTTTCCTTTCTTGGCGGTTGATTGGTCACTTATCATAAACATTATTTTTTAATTTGTTGAAGAACTGCAAGCCAGACGGGGAAAGAGGAAGAAGAAGCCTTTAAGCAAGTAGTCTATGATGTACGGATCAACTATAAACTGTAGTGTAACCAATTGCCTCTTTCTATTTCGATTTGCTTGACCTTTTTTTGTAAATTATATTCCTATTCCTTGAGGTCCCCACCTCTCTGTCTCACAGAGGTCGACCTTCTTTCAACCGACGCGGAGAGCTACTAAATTAGAACAGATAGATACGATCAATACATGCACACGTCTTATATCATCTAGTATCGCTAAATAAAAACCAAACGGGCGACAAAAGATAAATGAATGACGATAGCAGTGAGATGTGGCAAATTGCTCGAAGGCAACATCAGGCAACATCCAAATGATTGATTGCCCTGCTATGACTTCATTTCCAAGATAACATTTCTGGTAGCTATGCATACTGAGATACATGTACATGCACTCCATACAACGGAAAATCCCCTATTTGTAGCAGTTACCTAAGCCCTGATGAATGAACATGTATACATCCACATGTATACCAATGAAATAACGTCACCATGGCAAGGAACTTTCTACAGTGCAATGATTCTGTCGGTTGTAAACGCGGTAATGCTTTCTGGAACCATGCCAATGACTCAATGATGCAGAGGTGGCGATCTGCTGGTTGGGTCGATCTCCTCTTCATTTTGTCCTAATTACTAGTTACTGCGGGACACCTCAAGATAGCTTAAGGACAATCAATAGGGTTTGAATACCTAGGTACGAAAGAGGTACAGCGGGATATATCTTCGGAAAGGTTAGATAGAGTTGATGGCTTGCTGCTATTATACTCCAACTACCTATGGTCAATCAACTTTGTTCAAAAATGATTGGAGAAAAAGCGATTGGCGTCTGATGGATGTTACAAGTTTGGGACTCGATTAGCGCCCTTTCCCCAGTTGGTAACTACTTGGTACAGCGCCGGCAATGAGCTACGGATGCATCATGCAGGTCGCCTGTGCCACTCCAGATGTGGAGACTTGAATGCTCCCATCCGTGCATGATCCATCGTGACGGCGCTGGCAGGCCGTTGTTTACACATACTCTCTATCTCCGCGCAGTCCGACGGGCTGTGCAAATGTCCGAAGCCATTTCAGGAAGGATAGGATCATATCATTCCTTTCACTCTCTCCCGTGCGTCGTGGAGAAACTGGTGCGGAAAGGAAGGAGAAGAAGGAGATGAAGATGAAGATGAAGATGAGAATATAGGCATATCAACAATATCGTGACTATGACACGGACGGGTGAAATTCAAAAGTTGCTATGAGAGTATGTAGGTCAAAGTGGTTTCTCTTCAGCAAGCTCATTCAGGCTTCCCCTAACGACGGACTAGATTGAGCTTCCCCGGTTTCTTCCCGCCAAAGAGAGTTGCGGAGTGTAGGATTCGCCATCGCACACAGACGCAGCCATCAGAGCGGAGAAAGTCAACTTTGTCTAGGAAGAGCCCGTGCACAGCTAGGTATCTACCACCGGCCTACAATCCCAGCCAATTATTAACGATAATTTCTGTGAAAAAATTGGTCCCTAGGAAGTTTAGTGGTGCAACCTCAACAGGAGCCCTTTGCGTCTCTCTCTCTCTTTCCTCTCCTTCTCTTCCTTGCTTTTTCCTCTCCTTCTGAGATGGTATCATAGGTACTGTACATGACCAATTTTTGGTTCTCTGAAGATACCAATCAGACCAGATCTACAGACTGATTATTAGAGGCTAAGAATGACATGACATTTACATCTTGACTCCTAACCCTAAGGCGGTTCTTATTACCGGACTAAACTCTGGCGCTGGGGTGAGGCGCTAGTCAACATATCACTATTTTCTATTGGTTGTTGAGCCGTGTTTCCCGCAGCCAAGGCCCCTTGCCCTCGCTGCCGATCTAACCTCCACTTGGTTAGAGTCTAGAGGCAATCGCTCAGGATCGACCATTACCATCCCTTCGGGCTGTTATTGGCTGCCACGATATGCAAGTCGGCTGGTCACACTGGTCAATGCTGGCGATTTGTCAATTTGTAGTGCAAGTTACAATGTGCATCTGCTTGATATCTCCCTAACGGCTGCAAGGCTAGAGGTTGATTTATCCAACGAGGTTAGCGGCCCTGCAGCTCCAATTGCAAACCCCCGAGAAAGGATCCGCAGAACACATGTCGAGACCATGGACGGGCGTCTCGAACATTCGGGCCTCCTGCACAGCAGATAGATCTGTCCGTCCGTCCTGGAATGTCCTACTCGGCAATTTCAAAAAGAGGGTCGCAATTTTGTGATAGGTTAATAACATCCACGACCTTGCTTGAATAATTTAGAGCGCGTTCGGATCGATTTTTT